>CM035437.1:80844271-81116771 GCA_020310875.1 Ceratopteris richardii
GCCACACATTAGAAACTGTAAGACATCCCAAGAGACTTGGGAGACCTTGTCATCTTACTCTCTTCCAACACAAGGGCTAGAAAAAATCAATTATGGATTGAATTCACCACATTAAGGAAGCAACCTAAGCAAGTTGTTTCAGAGTTTGTGACCAAGGCTAAAGATGTAGCAGATCAGTTAGCAAGCATAGGAGAAGAGATTGAAGAAGAGCAGATTGTAAGGCAAGTGATCAATGGGATCAAAGCTGATGACAAATGGGAAAGCTTCACAACTACCATGGATCTTTACATGGACATGCAAATTCCAGATCTTACAACTCTCATGGGACAATTATTCCCTCATGAAGCCAAGCTCAACAAAAATGGAGATACATCCAAAGGTAATAACTCTTCTGCCCTATAAACTGATAAGAAGTCTAAAGATAAAGGCAAGAACAAGAAGGTGGAAGATGGAGGCTCTATCTCCCAAGCCAACTATGCAGGAAGAGGTAGATTATGAAGAGGAAGGGATAGAGGAGATAAGCAAGGTAGGGGGAGATCCTATAACTCCTCAGCATGCAACATTTGTGGTTTGTCAAATCATACTACAGATGAGTGTTTCAAGAATTACAAGAATCAGAGAGGAAGAGGATACCAAAGAGGTGGATACTCACAGTCAAGAGGTAGATTCAACCATCACCAAGGCTACAACAACAACTATAACAAAAATTACAACAACAATTATAATGGCAACTACCAAGGAGGATTCAAATCCAAAAAGGACTACAACAACTATACAGAAGAGCAGGATGATTCTCTTTTGATCATGAACATGACTTCAAAATTAGGTACAAATGATGACCACCTATTCTACATTGACTCAGGATGCTCAAATCATGTGGCTGGCAATGTAGCACCACTATATGATCTTGAGGAACCAAAAGGTAAGCATCAAGTCCAAACAGGTGATGACACCAAGCACTCAGTAGATAAAGTTGGAAATGTTAAGACTTGTGATGTAAATCAGAACTTGTTGAATAGGGTACATTATGTACCAACCATTACCAAAAATTTGATGATGTGTTGGACAGATTGTGGAGAAAGGTTTGCAAGTTAGATTCAAGCAATTTGGAGCATTTGTGGAGGATCCTAAGCAAGGGTTCAAGAGGATTACTAAAGGAGAAAAATCAGGTAGACATTTTACTTTTGAGCTAGAAGATACATAGAACATTACATTATATAGTTATAAAGATCAAACACATTCAGAGCTTGAGATTTGGCACAAAAGATTAGGGCATGTAGGAGAAAGAACCTTGAAGCAGATATGCACGGATCAATGTGTTATTGGAATACCCAATGTTTCCAAACAGCACATGATATATAAATGTAGTGCTTGTCAGTTTGGGAAGTCTCACAGGTTACCCTTCTCAAGGAAAGGATACATGCATGAAGACTACCTAGAGCTTGTCCATACAGATGTATCGGGACCAAACAAAGACCCCTCAATCTCAGGATGAAGGTACTATGTATCTTTCATGGATGATTATAGCAGGTGGACTGTATTGTACTTCCTGAAGCACAAGGATGAGGTGTTTAATTGCTTTAAAAAATATCTTGCACTAGTTGAAAATCAAACAAGAAAGAACTTGAAGAGACTAAGGTCAGATGGAGGAGGTGAGTACTTCTCCAATGAGTTTGAAGACTTCTTGCAAGACAGAGGCATCAAAAGAGAAACTACCACAAGGGATACTCCTGAAAAGAATGGGGTAGCTGAGAGAAGAAATAGGTTGATTGTTGAAACAGCTAGGTCTATGTTGAATGAAAAAAAGTTACCTAATTACCTATGGGTAGAGAGTGTTTCTACCTCATAAACAGGTTACCATCTAAGTCCCTTGATGGGATGACACCCTATGAAGCATGGCATGGTAAGAGACCCTCACTAGACCATTGCAGGATATTTGGATGTGTAGCATATGTACACATTCCTTCTCAGATAAGAGGTAAGCTAGACCCTACGACTGAGAAGTGCATCTTTATTGGATATGACCTAAATAAGAAAGGTTACAAGTTTTATAACTCTTCCAATAAGGGTTTCATGGTGAGTAGAGATGTTGTATTTGATGAAAATGATTCTTGGTATGAGAATGAATGCAGGAAATTTAAACTACCCTATGACTTGGAAGAGGAGTTTCCAAGTCTTGCTAAGGAAGAACCGACTCAGAATGAAGACCCAACTTCAGATGATGAAGATGTTATCAACCTTGAAGAGTTCGAAGCATGGAAGTCCAAAGGCAAAGTCAAAATGAAGAAGCTTGAAGATATACCTGAATCTTGAAATCAGTCAATCAGAAGATCACAAAGAGAGAGAAAAAAACCTATCAGATATGGGTATGATACATGTCTTGTTACTAAACACTCTGTCTACCTTGCCAAAGATTTGTCAGTTGAGAAACCAAGATCATATGAAGAAGCCATAACCAAGAAAGAGTGGAAAGAAGCTATGGATGAGGAGATTGAAGCACTCAAGGAAAGTGACACATGTGAGCTAGTACCAAAGAAGAAATCCATGAAGGTAATAGGATCCAGATGGATCTATAAACTTAAAGGAAATTTGGATGGGTCAATTAACAGGTACAAAGCCAGATTGCTAGCCAAGGGTTTTGCACAAACCCAAGGCATTGACTATGAAGAGACATTCTCTCCTGTGGCCAAGATGTCAACAATCAGAGTGTTGGTAAGTGTGGCTACATCAAAAAATTAGAATATGTACCAATTGGATGTCAAGAATTCTTTCTTAAATGGATGGATTTCAGAGGAGGTATATATGTCACAACCTACTGGCTATGAAGACCCTAAGAAGGTAACATATGTTTGCAAATTGAAAAAGGCTTTATATGGTTTGAAGCAGGCACCTAAGGCATGGAATTACAGGTTAACTACATATCTCCAAGACCAAGGTTTTATCATGAGCAAGGCTGATACTTCTCTATTCATCAAGAGAAGTAATTCAGAGGTAATATACCTTTGTGTTTATGTTGATGACATCATACTTACAGGTAATGATGTTAATGGAATCAAACAAATCAAAAGCCAGATGATGAAGGAGTTCAACATCAATGATCTTGGTCTACTAAAGTATTTTCTTGGGCTTGAGTTAGTCTATACTAACTCAGGAATATACATTACTGAGAAAAAGTACATACAGGATATGTTGAAGAAGTTTCACTTGCAGGATGCCAAAGTGGCAAGTACTCCAATGCAGGTAAACCTAAAACTAAGTGCCCATGAAGGTGATAAAGTTAATGACATTATAGGTAATCAAAGTATGGTGGATAGCTTGAACTATGCTACCTTAACAAGGATAGATATTGCATATGGAGTTAGTGTGTTAAGTCAGTTTATGCACAAGCCAAAGGTACCTCACTTAGAAGTTGCCAAGAGAATCTCGAAGTACCTCAAGGGTACACAACATCATGGTCTGTATTTCCCCCATACTTCATATATTGATATCAAAATTTATTCAGATGCATATTGGGCAGGATGCAAGGATGATAGGAGGAGCACTTCTGGATACATTTCATTTGCAGGTGACAAATCAATTTCATGGTCTTCAAAGAAGCAACCTACTGTTGCTTTGTCTTCATCAGAAGCAGAGTATAGAGGAGTGGCTAATGCCACACAAGAAGCCATATGGATCAAACTAGGAATTATGTGGTAAACTCTGACTCTTGACCATACACCTCATCATCTCCGTGAGTGACCTATTCTTCCATTCAACAACTCCATTATGTTGAGGTGTATATGGCACTATAGACTGGTGTTTTATCCCACATACAACCAAAAATGCATTAAAGTTAGCAGACATATATTCCCCCCCTCGATCAAAACGGAGGGTGCCCATTTTACATGCTAACAAATTTTGAGTCAAAACCAAAAATTATTTGAAGCACATAAACACTTCGGACCTTGCTTTCAATGGATATACCCATGCATGCCTAGAGAAATCATCAGTGAGATTCATGAAGTAAATATAGTTCCCAAAAGAGGGTGTCTGCATTGGACCACAGACATCACTATGAACAAGTTGCAATTTTTGAGTACCTCGAACCGAACCATCTTTTAGGAAGGAGAAACGCTGCATTTTGCCCAAAATACTGTCTTCACATACATGTTTAGAAGGTGCCTCAAGTTTGGGCAAAGAGGAATCCATTTTAAATTTTTGCAGCTGTAGTAAGCTAGCAAAAATTAGATGACCAAAGCATGCATGCCAAAGCTTTGCATCTGAGAAAGCCGGAGAATCATGTACTGCACATGTTGAATCATTTCACAGAGTTTTCATAATCACCCTCCTATAAAAGCAGATTTAACTCTGTCACTCCTCCACGCTCTCGACAATGGCAGTCCCCACATAAATCTTCTGTGCGCAAACATTCCCCTGCCCTTTTCCAACTCCAAGACCATACCATTATTATGGCAGATCTCCTCATCACACCCACCGGTCCAGTAGGACCCCTTCAATCACACCACCGCGTCGTGGACGCAAATCCTACTCTCGACATGCTTTTTTTTCTCTGAATGTTTGAGATTGCTTGCTAATTGAATGCAAGAGAGATTATCACATAATAGCTTTACTTGAACCTGTGTTTGTGGAAGCAGTTCTTTAAGTACCATACTTAACCAAATACCTTCTTTCGCTGTGAGTGCCAAGGCCACAAATTCAGCCTCAGCTGAAGATAGCGCTACAGCAACTTGTTTTTTGGAAAACCATGAGATTGAAGCACCTGCCAAAACAAATACGCCCCCTGCAGTAGATTTCCGTGAAGATATTTCTCCCCCCAATCAGAGTCCAACCAGCTAGTTAGGTGAAGGATCGGGCTCGGGTTGGAGGATTTATGATATAAAAGGCCAAAGTGTTTGGTAGCTTGTAGGTAGCGAATGCAGCGTTTCAGGGAGTGCCAGTGGGGACGAGTAGGAGCATGCATGAAACGGGATAAAAAGTTCACAGCAAAGCATAGATCAGGGCGTGTACAAGAAACTAAATAGCGAAACTTTCCAATAAGTGGGCGAATAAGTGCAAGAGTGGTAGCATTGAGGTTGGCAGAGGATGAATCAGCTGAACTGTCATCATATTGAATATGACGTGTCTTAACAGCCAAGGGAGTGGGCATTGGTTTGATGTCGGCAAAGCCAAATGCATGTAGAAGATCAGTTGCATAGCGTTGTTGATGGAGGAATAATGTGCCTGAGGAACGATCATGAATAATGTGCATGCCTAAGAAGGTAGATATGGGTCCCAAATCAATGATCTTAAAGGCAGACCGTAGTTCACTTTTAACCCGGTCAATGTCTTCGCGATGGGAGCCAAGGAGGGCAATATCGTCAACATAGAGTGCGACGAAAAGGAGACGAGAGCCAGAATGACGAATGTATATATTTGGCTCAGATAATAATCGAGAAAATCTAGTAGCCACCATAACAGTGTTAAACTTTTGAAACCACAAGCGAGGGGACTGTTTAAGGCCATATAGAGAACGGTGTAAGCGACATACATAATCAGGGTGAGTAGTGGAAACAAAGTACTCTGGTTGAGTCATGTAGAGTTCATCGGGAAGGTGGCCATGTAGGAAGGCCGTTTGGATGTCCAAGTGATCAATGTATAGGTCAAACTCAACAGCCAAGGCAAATAATAGCCGTAAGGAAGTAAGTTGGATAACCGGAGAAAAGGTCTCATTGTAGTCAAGTCCAGGGACTTGAGTATAACCACGAGCAACTAATCGGGCCTTATAGCGTGCAACAGTTCCATCAGGGTGTAATTTACGACGAAGTAACCAACGACAGCTAATCGGTTTACGAGAGGGTGGAAGTGGAACCAAGGTCGAAGTGTGATTTTGTAATAAGGCCTCATATTCCTCAGTCATAGCCTATTTCCATAGGGAAGCATCAGGTCTTGAAAGGGCTTCAGCTGGTGTGAGGGGATCAGATAGGTCACTCGGGGAGATATCAGTGGAGTAACAGTCATGCATAGATGTAAGAGTGTCGTTATAGACATCAGTTAGAGAGCGCCATCGTGAGGATGAGATTTCAGAGCCTGATGTGGAATCAAGCAGGTGATCATGGGAGGGGATGTGGCAGGTCATCATCTGAATTAGTAGAGCGAAAGAAGATTCATCTTTCTTATACATCAACGCATATTATGTGGGCTGATCTACAAACAAAACCACTTGCTGCAGAGAAGTTTTGTTTATGCAGGAAACATATTGGAGTTGTTCAGAAACCCTCTTAAGCTTCAACGATGCTGGAGCTAAGGGGGAGTGTTGGAGCCACATATCTCCAGCACCACACTACAGTTGGCGCGTGCCAACTCATATGCCACCTGTACATAAGGACACACCGCTTTAAAACAGCCGCGCCCTTAGAATGCACCGGATGATTGTAATTATAAACAATTGAATCAATAATTTAATACACACGTTCGGTTACACGCTTGTCTTGCTGTTCGGGCCTGTGAGGTTACTGTTATAGTTTCTTCCACACTACTATTATCTATGGCGTCGTCGAAGGTAATAAACCAGTACATCAGTTTCAACAGCGTCAGAGAACGCTGATAAGAGGCCGACCTGGACCAGAAGGAGCACGCTAGCCACCCATAATCCGCGGTATGAATTTTTCCTATTTCTGATTCAGTCAGCACATCCCATAGGTTGTCTCTTGCCCATTGACACACGTCCTCTTGTAGAGCTGCATGGCGTGGATGCAGACGTAGTGACAACATACCGCTCTCATGAAGGGTACGAGCTGCAGCAGCGATACAATCCACGACCATTTGGTTTCCCAGATTGACGTTTGCTTGGATAGACGTCATGACTTCTCTCTCTCACACACACACAGTATCTGTCGTCTGCACTAGCAAGGAAAGGTATGAGAGTTCAATCTGTAAGCTGTGATACATTTATAGGGGGTCATACCGAAGGTCTCAGTTTCTTACGGACTATTGCCGTGCAGATGTGTAGCATTGACGACGTTTGACGACGTGCTGTCGAGGAAGAAATCCGAATTGAACGACGGCTGTTTCAGATTGAGAGAAAAGCAGATGCGAATCGAAATATTTCGCGAATGGACCACCGTCAATGGCGAATGTGTAACGATGAGCATTGAAAACATTGTAGTTCGATTTGAGAAACAGGAATTCCGCTGTACATAACGCACACTTTGCACTGGAAATGCGCAGTCCAGATTGTAGCATTGAGTTTTTTTTTGGGTCCTTCTCTCTTATCCAGACGCTAATCAAGTGTGCTCGAAAATCTTGTAAACACACAAAAGGATCTCAAGAAGAGG
This sequence comes from Ceratopteris richardii, assembly GCA_020310875.1. Classification (NCBI taxonomy): domain Eukaryota; kingdom Viridiplantae; phylum Streptophyta; class Polypodiopsida; order Polypodiales; family Pteridaceae; genus Ceratopteris; species Ceratopteris richardii. The sequence continues at coordinate 80,851,585 of CM035437.1, forward strand.
TCCACATGACAATATGAAGACGGAAACTCCACTAGACGTTGACAGGAGATTCTGAGAGAAGCAAAGATGTAGAGGAAAAGCTGCAAATGACCAAATGGTTTTTTTTTTTAAAATAAATATAAAGGAAGTTCAGCCATTGCCTACTCTCCGAGACTTGAATTAAATGAAAAGATAAGAAAAGTACAAAGGAATGGGACTAGTGCTCACGGGACACCTCAAGTCCCACAAAGCAGGGGTAGCTCTTGCCAAGTTTACATGGAATAACAAAGAAGGTTAATTACCCTCTCATCACCCTCATGTGGGACCCACTTAAGTTTACGTGTGTTCCTGATCACGAGGAGCACTTATGATGCCTGAAAGAGGGGGATTTCTTACAATTGGTGATTCTTTTACCAAGGAGGAACAATAATTTTTCAATCGACTACTCTTTGGGAGAGTCGCCAAAGTTATAAGCACATATTTCCCGCCAGATCTTCCAGAGGACCTCTCCTCTGATGGCATTCCAAAGCGACGCCGAGCTGTTGATCGCTTCTCCCAGCAGAGCTTGTTTCCAGCTGATATGCTTTTGAAGTATATATATTTTTTTTCGACAATTTTCCATATCCTCTTGGAGTTGGGACACGTAAAGAAGATGTGGCCAACATCTTCAATTGACCGGTGACAACGCTTGCACCAAGGAGAGGTCCCACAACGCTTGCATTCCAAAGCGACACCGAGCTGTTGATCGCTTCTCCCAGTAGAGTTTGTTTCTAGCTGATATGCTTTTGAAGTATATATATATTTTTTCGACAATTTTCAATATCCTCTTGGAGTTGGGACACTTAAAGAAGATGTGGCCAACATCTTCATTTGACCGGTGACAACGCTTGCACCAAGGAGACACCCCACAAATTTTTCTAGCATTTAAGTTGGTCCAGATTCCTCGATGAAGAATTTGCCATAAGAGAACATACTTTTTGATTTCTATGAGAGGGTGCTAGATAGCCATGAACATCATGTCCCACATTAGCTACGTCCATCACTACAACATATCGAGGGTATACCGAGGCTGCTACCGAGGAAAATGAACTGGCATAATTTTTTCGTGATGTCGGTGTTATGGTCGGTATGCATGTCGGAAACATAATGCCGGTATGGGCACCGATATGTCCATGGGTATGGGCGTCGGTATGGGTGTCAGTATAATCGTCGGTATTACTGACGCTCATATCGACACACATACCGATGTCTCTATTGGGTGTACCGATGCCCGTACCGACGACTCTACTGGGCGTACCGACGCCCATACCGACGACCATATCTACACAAATTTTTTTGGGCAGAGTGTGTTGTCTATTGCCACAACATGATGTTGTTTAGCAAAAGACAATACAGTCTGCCCAACTCTAAATTGAGTACATGTGTTATGTACTCTAATGGCAATCAAAACATGATTTTATATGAGCAAAAATGAACCATGAATCATGTACAAAAATTTGTATATTCCATAAATGAAAGATGTACAAGAGTGTGACAAAGCACTTCCATATAGGAATCAAATACAAAATTATGGTACATCATTTCCACATAGGAGTGTAATACAAAACTGTGGAAATGTGAAAAAGCACTTCCATATAGGAATCGAATACAAAATTATTGTACATCATTGCCACATAGGAGTGTAATACAAAATTGTGGCAAAGCATATACGTAAGGGGATCAAAACATTTACACCTGCAATCCTGCAACAAAGCATGTGTAAAATGAGACAATTGACATGATATTTATAAACAACAACTAAAATACGAAACCAAGCTATAAGTTTACCTAATCATAGAATATTCTCCCATGAAATTATTGCACCACGTCCCTCTAAGTCTTGCAACAGTGCAACCAATCCATGACGATATCCGTAAGGTTCTTCAGTTCGCGTCGGAGGATGACCCACTACCAACTCCTATAATAAATATGCAAAATGTTAGATGAACATACATGATGTGCTAAACACAAAAAAAATTCAATAATTAACATGATACTTACAAATTGGTAGCGCATACTGTCGTAGCCGCCGCTACCTAAATGCGACGTTCCAACCGTATCCAAACGTGTGGCCGCCGCATCTCTCTATTGATGATACCCATCAGGAGTGTGTTGCTACTCATCCTGAATCAATTCCCACTCTTCAACATCTAACCACACAGGCTTCGGTAAGCTTGCTCTAAAAGCATCCGGAGCTTCCGACCGTCGATGAAACATCACCTCGCGTGCCGTATGTTGAATCCATTCCGAACTCACAATAGGATTCCTACGTGTTGGCTGGTAGTCTTCATATATCGATTGTGTGATATTGTTTTTAGAATCCCTATCCTGTTCGCTTCATTTCAGCATTACAGAATGTCCAAACTCTATGGAGCAAAGTTGTCGAATGCGTTGACGTATTGACTTCCCGGCTGCATCCATGACTAGAGCTCCATTACATATGTGATATATTTTGGAGTCCTCATGGTCATGTGCTTCCCAAGGTGTACGTGGAGATCCCGTCTGATCCAATGTGAAGATCCCATCTGATCCAATGTGTGTATGCATATGCATGTGTGTATGCATGTGCATGTTTGTATGCATATGCATGTGTGTATGCATATGCATTGTGTGTATGCATATGCATGCATATGTGTATGCATATGCATGTGTGTATGCATATGCATGTGTGTATGCATATGAATGTGTGTATGTGTGTGTATGTGTGCATGTGTGTATGCATATGTGTGTATGCGTGCATGTGTGCATGTGTGTATGTGTATGCATATGCATGTGTGTATGTGTATACATATGCATGTTTGTATGCATATGCATGTGTGTATGCATATGCATGTGTGTATGCATATGCATATGTGTATGCATATGCATTTGTGTGTATGCATATGCATTTGTGTGTATGCGTATGCATTTGTGTGTATATATATGCATTTGTGTGTATGCATATGCATGTGTGTATGCATATGAATGTGTGTATGTGTGTATGTATGCATGTGTGCATGTGTGTATGCATATGCATGTTTGTATGCATATCCATGTTTGTATGCATACGCATTGTGTGTATGCATATGCATTGTGTGTATGAATATGCATTGTGTGTATGCATGTGCATTGTGTGTATGCATATGCATTATGTGTATGCTAGATAACCATGAACTTCATGTCCCACCGTAGCTACATCCATCACTAAAACATATCGAGGGTATATCGAGGCTGCTACCGAGAAAAATGAACTGGCACAATTTTTCCAAGACGTCGGTGTTATGGTCGTTATGCGCGTCGAAAACATAACGCTGGTATGGGCACCGGTATGTCCGTGGGTATGCGCATCAGTATAATCATCGGTATTATCGATGCTCATACCGATGCCCATACCGACATCTCTGCTGGGTGTACCGATTCCCGTACTGACGACTCTACTGGGCATACCTATGCCCATACCGATGACCATATCTACACAAATTTTTTGGGCAGAGTGTGTTGTCTACTGCCACAACATGATGTTGCTTAGCAAAAGAAAATACACTTTGCCCAAATCTAAACTGAGTACATGTGTTATGTACTCTAATGGCAACCAAAACATGATTTTATATGAGCAAGAATGAACCATCAATCATGTACAAAAAGTTGTATATTCCATAAATGAAAGATGTACAAGAGTGTGACAAAGCACTTCCATATAGGAATCGAATACAAAATTATGGTACATCATTGCCACATAGGAGTGTATTACAAAATTGTGGCAATGTGAAAAAGCACTAGGAATTGAATACAAAATTATAGTACATCATTGCCACATAGGAGTGTAATACAAAATTGTGGCAACACATATATGTAAGGGGATCAAAACATTTACACCTGTAATCCTGCAACAAAGCATGTGTAAAATGAGACAAATTGACATGACATTTATAAACAACAACTAAAATACGAAACCAAGCTATAAGTTTACCTAATCATAGAATATTCTCCCATGGAATGATTGCACCACGTCCCTCTAAGTCTTGCAATAGTGCAGCCAATCCATGACGATATCCGTAAGATTCTTCGGTTCGTGTCGAAGGACGACCCACTGCCAACTCCTATAATAAATATGCAAAATGTTAAATGAACATACATGATGTGCTAAACACAAAAAAACTCAATAATTAACATGATACTTACAAATTGGTAGCGCATACTCTCGTAGCTGCCGCTACCTAAATACGACGTTCCGACCGTATCCAAACGTGTGGCCGCCGCATCTCTCTATTGATGATATCAATCAGGAGTATGTTGCTACTCATCTTGAATTGATTCCCACTCTTCAACATCTAACCACACGGGCTTTGATAAGCTTGATTTAAAGGCATCGCGAGCTTCCGACCGTCGATGAGACATCACCTCACGTGCCGTATGCTAAATCCATTCCCAACTCACAAAAGGATTCCCAGGTACTGGCTCTTGGTGTAATTCACAAGCCTACACATTTGGCTTGATTGATACATTGAAGTCCATACACAAATGGAGAAGCATAGGAACTATTGCTAGTGGTTAATTACCACTTTACTTCCTTGTAAAAGATAGATTTGACTTGGAATCTTTGTAAATACCTACCAAAAGGAATTCGTGGAAAAAGGTTAGCTTTGATTGAAGGAATATCTCCTAGCATATAGGAGCTTGATCATAGGGAGCCAAAAGTTTGAATTTGAATTCAAATTTTTACTCAATCACTATAAAAGTGATCATGAAAAAGTCACGGATAGAACTCATCACTCTCGAGCTTCTCATTATGTGTGAGGCCTACACTCTAGCCCACACCTATCCACACAATTAGGCACTGAAGTTCATGCCAATGGATTTGTATAAAAGTGTCCATTATTACATATATCTTCATTAGTCATTTTTGAGTTCTCTATTATAGTACTTGAAAGTCTATCAATCTGTGAAGATCATATCTCAGTCATTTCTCCATCAAATTAAAAGATTCAAAGCTTGTTGGATTCAGCTCAAAGTTCTCTACATACTACCAAAATGTGAAGAGATTCTATTCAGCCGTTTCAGAGAAAAGCTCATCGAGGTGATCATTGTTCAAAATTTCCTACAGTCCTAAAAAATCGAGGGTAAAGTTTAATTTGCTAAAGTGATTTCTCTGAGCATAGTTAGTCATTTTATATCCTTCCACTTGGAATAGTTAGCTTGCTAAGATAATTAGATACCCCTAAAAGGATTTTTTCCAATTCCCACTGTGCTGGTCATACTGATAAAAAAATCCAGCAAGTGTGAAGACATAAATAGAAGGTTTTCTTGAGATTTTGAGTTTCAAGTTATCTGTTTTGATTCAATCATTACACATATCATTTCCAAAGTACATAGGCCATTTTATGGTGTCATTGAAAAGCTAAGGAGGTCTACTTATCAACTCTAAAGCATCAGAGGGCTGGTACAAAGCAAGATTTGGTAGTACCTACTCAATCTCTTGGAGTGTCCATCCATCTTTCCCAACAGTGGTATCAGAGCAAATTAAGGTAAAATGGGAGATGGTTTTCTTTCATTTATTGATAAATTGAACAGGAACAACTATCAGGCATTGTCTCTAAGGATGAATACCTCTCTACAAGGAAGGAGTCTTTATGGATACATCTCAAGAGATGAGGAAATGCCCTCATTCAAAACAAGAGGATTGCCAACAAAAGAAGAACATGAAAAGCTCAACCCATGGTGTGCTAAGGATGCATTAGCAAGGTCTTATTTACTCAACTCCATCTCTGATTTTCTTTTGCCACACATTAGGAACTGTAAGACATCCAAGGAGACTTGGGAGACCTTGTCATCTTCTCTTCCAACACAAGGGCTAGAAAATATCAATTATGGATTGAATTCACCACATTAAGGAAGCAACCTAAGCAAGCTGTTTCAGAGTTTGTGACCAAGGTTAAAGATGTAGCAGATCAGTTAGCAAGCATAGGAGAAGAGATTGAAGAAGAGCAGATTGTAAGGCAAGTGATCAATGGGATCAAAGCTGATGACAAATGGGAAAGCTTCACCACTGCCATGGATCTTTACATGGACATGCAAATTCCAAATCTTACAACTCTCATGGGACAATTATTCACTCATGAAGCCAAGCTCAAATAGAATGGAGATACATCCAAAGGTAATAACTCTTCTACCCTATAAACTGATAAGAAGTCTAAAGATAAAGGCAAGAACAAGAAGGTGGAAGATGAAGGCTCTATCTCCCAAGCCAACTATGCAGGAAGAGGTAGATCATGAAGAGGAAGGGGTAGAGGAGGTAAGCAAGGTAGGGGGAGATCCTATAACTCCTCAGCATGCAACATTTGTGGTTGATCAAATCATACTACAGATGAGTGTTTCAAGAATTACAAGAATCAGAGAGGAAGAGGATACCAAAGAGGTGGATACTCACAGTCAAGAGGTAGATTCAACCATCACCAAGGCTACAACAACAACTATAACAACAATTACAGCAACAATTACAATGGCAACTACCAAGGAGGATTCAAATCCAAAAAGGACTACAACAACTATACAGAAGAGCAGGATGATTCTGTTTTGATCATGAACATGACTTCAAAACGTGGTACAAATGATGACCACCTATTCTACATTGACTCAGGATGCTCAAATCATGTGGCTGGCAATGTAGCACTACTATATGATCTTGAGGAACCAAAAGGTAAGCATCAAGTCCAAACAGGTGATGACACCAAGCACTCAGTAGATAAAGTTGGAAATGTTAAGACTTGTGATGTAAGTCAGAACTTGTTGAATAGGGTACATTATGTACCAACCATTACAAAAAATTTGATGAGTGTTGGACAGATTGTGGAGAAAGGTTTGCAGGTTAGATTCAACCAATTTGGAGCATTTGTGGAGGATCCTAAGCAAGGGTTCAAGAGGATTACTTAAGGAGAAAAATCAGGTAGACATTTTACTTTTGAGCTAGAAGATACAAAGAACATTGCATTATATAGTTATAAAGATCAAACACATTCAGAGCTTGAGAAGATTAGGGCATGTAGGAGAAAGAACCTTGAAGCAGATATGCACGGATCAATGTGTTATTGGAATACCCAATGTTTCCAAACAACACCTGATATATAAATGTAGTGCTTGTCAGTTTGGGAAGTCTCACAGGTTACCCTTCTCAAGGAAAGGATACATGCATGAAGACTACCTAGAGCTTGTCCATACAGATGTATGGGGACCAAGCAAAGACCCCTCAATCTCAAGATCAAGGTACTATGTATCTTTCATGGATGATTATAGCAGGTGGACTGTATTGTACTTCCTGAAGCACAAGGATGAGGTGTTTAATTGCTTTAAACAATATCTTGGACTAGTTGAAAATCAAACAAGAAAGAACTTGAAGAGACTAAGGTCAGATGGAGGAGGTGAGTACTTCTCCAATGAGTTTGAAGACTTCTTGCAAGACAGAGGCATCAAAAGAGAAACTACCACAAGGTATACTCCTGAACAGAATGGGGTAGCTGAGAGAAGAAATAGGTTGATTGTTGAAACAGCTAGGTCTATGTTGAATGAAAAAAAGTTACCTAATTACCTATGGGTAGAGAGTGTTTCTACCTCATAAACAGGTTACCATCTAAGTTCCTTGATGGGATGACACCCTATGAAGCATGGCATGGTAAGAGACCCTCACTAGACCATTGCAGGATATTTGGATGTGTAGCATATGTACACATTCCTTCTCAGATAAGAGGTAAGCTAGACCCTACGGCTGAGAAGTGCATCTTTATTGGATATCACCTAAATAAGAAAGGTTACAAGTTTTATAACCCTTCCAATAAGGGATTCATGGTGAGTAGAGATGTTGTATTTGATGAAAATGATTCTTGGTATGAGAATGAATGCAGGAAATTTAAACTACCCTATGACTTGGAAGAGGAGTTTCCAAGTCTTGCTAAGGAAGAACCGACTCAGAATGAAGACCCAACTTCAGATGATGAAGATGTTATCAACCTTGAAGAGTTCAAAGCATGGAAGTCCAAAGGCAAAGTCAAAATGAAGAAGCTTGAAGATATACCTGAATCTTGAAATCAGTCAATCAAAAGATCACAAAGAGAGAGAAAAAACCTATCAGATATGGGTATGATACATGTCTTGTTACTAAACACTCTGTCTACCTTGCCAAAGATTTTTCAATTGAGGAACCAAGATCATATGAAGAAACCATAACCAACACAGAATGGAAAGAAGCTATGGATGAGGAGATTGAAGCACTCAAGGAAAGTGACACATGGGAGCTAGTACCAAAGAAGGAATCCATGAAGGTAATAGGATCCAGATGGATCTATAAACTTAAAGGAAATTTGGATGGGTCAATTAACAGGTACAAAGCCAGATTGGTAGCCAAGGGTTTTGCACAAACCCAAGGCATTGACTATGAAGATACATTCTCTCTTGTGGCCAAGATGCCAACAATCAGAGTGTTGGTAAGTGTGGCTACATCAAAAAATAGGAATATGTACCAATTGGATGTCAAGAATTCTTTCTTAAATGGATGGATTTCAGAGGAGGTATATATGTCACAACCTACTGGCTATGAGGACACTAAGAAGGTAACATATGTTTGCAAATTGAAAAAGGCTTTATATGGTTTGAAGCATGCACCTAAGGCATGGAATTACAGGTTAACTACATATCTCCAAGACCAAGGTTTTATCATGAGCAAGGCTGATACTTCTCTATTCATCAAGAGAAGTAATTCAGAGGTAATATACCTTTGTGTTTATGTTGATGACATCATACTTACAGGTAATGATGTTAATGGAATCAAACAAATCAAAAGCCAGATAATGAAGGAGTTCAAGATCAATGATCTTGGTCTACTAAAGTATCTTCTTGGGCTTGAGTTAGTCTAGACTAACTCAGGAATATACATTACTGAGAAAAAGTACATACAGGATATGTTGAAGAAGTTTCACTTGCAGGATGCCAAAGTGGCAAGTACTCCAATGGAGGTAAACCTAAAACTAAGTGCCCATGAAGGTGATAAAGTTAATGACATTATAGGTTATCAAAGTATGGTGGGTAGCTTGAACTATGCTACCGTAACAAGGATAGATATTGCATATGGAGTTAGTGTGTTGAGTTAGTTTATGCACAAGCCAAAGGTACCTCACTTAGAAGTTGCCAAGAGAATCTCGAAGTACCTCAAGGGTACACAACATCATGGTCTGTAGTTTCCCTATACTTCAGATATTGATATCAAAATTTATTCAGATGCATATTGGGTAGGATGCAAGGATGATAGGAGGGGCACTTCTGGATACATTTCATTTGCAGGTGATAAACCAATTTCATGGTCTTCAAAGAAGCAACCTACTGTTGCTTTGTCTTCTTCAGAAGCAGAGTATAGAGGAGTGGCTAATGCCACACAAGAAGCCATATGGATCAAACTATTGTATACAGAATTGGGTTTGTATACTAGGTCACCAATAATCTTTGGAGATAATACAATCTCACTTAACCTTGCAACTAATCCTATCTATCATGCTAGGACCAAACATATAGAGGTCCATTAACATTATGTGCAAGAGAAGTTGCTAAACAAAGACATTCAACTAACCTATGTATCAACCAATATGCAGTGTGCAGATTTGTTGACTAAAGCTGTTAGTCGGCCGTCGGATTGGGACAGATGTAACGGAAATCTTTGTAAAACACGCGCGAAAGGTTGTTACGCGCATATTTGTAAATCTTTATAAAGCAATGAAAAGAAGCGCTCCGGTGTGTGTGGAATTTGGGCCTATTTTTGTGTTATCGCAAGACTGTTTGTCTGGTTGTCTGTCTGAATGATTGATGTAGTGTTTGTTTTGGCATAATCTCTATGTTTGCAGTCTTGTTCCTATCAGGCTTTGTCTAACGTTTGTTGTCCATCGTCGATCTCGGTTCTGTTGATAAACTTCATATTGTTCGAGAGATAACTATGCTATCAGTCTAAATGTTATTGTGTGACGATTGGAGTTCTCAGAGTACCATAGCAATCTTCCTCATAGACTAATGGTACTATGCGTATCTGTGTTTCTTACCTAGTGAACCTCGTTAAGGTTGTGAGTTTCATTACTGTTGTCTGAATAAGTTGTTTATGCCTCTCCGTGGAATTGTGCTAGCATCCTATGTATTACGGCTCCTTGAAAGTTGTTTCTTCAAGAATTGATGAAATCCGAGCAACAGTGTTAATATTCTGATATTCAGATCTGTACTGTGTTGTTGTAGTGTGGGGATCTGTCTGCCTGCGGCAAGGTTAAGTAGAGTAAGGATCTGCTAAGTTGAGTATTGGACCTCCAGTACTGTGTGCTGAACCCTCAAGTTCTTTGTGTTACGGTGTTGTTTGATCTTGATACCCGTTCTGTGAAGTTGCTAGAATACTCTTGTTTCTGGTATTTCCAGTAAGTTTATGTGTAGATGCAATATGGCATCTTAGTGCATTTGATACGTTTGGTTGAGCTAAGACTGTGACAGTACATTCTAAGTATGGTACGCCGATAGAGCTCTCAGCAGTAGTACAATACTGAGTGTGAACAGTACCTTTGGGAACTAAGTACAAGGCCTCTGTATAATAGACCCCTACCACTCCCAAGAACCCACTTAGGTCGGTTAAACGCACTTCTGATAGTTAGAACGAAGCGTTTAACAGTTTAACATTTAACATGGTGCCGTCTGTGGGAAGGTGGCATCAAGATCGTTATTCGTCTGTCGAAATGGAACATCAAGATTACGATTTGTTTGTTGAAAGTAGCAACAGAACCAGATTGTTGCATACTTGTTGTGGAAACGTGATTATAAAGTTTTAAATCGATAGTGATACTACGCGATTAGTACAAAAGATGATACATGCCGGTTACTCGATCCGGTGAAACGTATCCCAAGAACCATCAGTCTGGAGTACTTAATGTACTAAAGACAACTCTGGGAGGTAGAAGTAAAACTAGGTCTGACCCAGTTGTCAAGAAAGTCAAGAACGTTAGAATTGATTCCGGTCATATTCCAGTGGAACGTGTTATGCCTCTGGTACATTCCGATACTATTTTGGCACAGACTGTCGAAGATATAGTAACTCCAGAATCTACCAAGACGCAGTTTGAAGCTAGTTTAACATTCTTGGATAAAGATTCAAATTTGTTTACGACTAGAACCACTTTAGCCAAAGAAATTAGCGACGGCAAAAAAACACCTTATTTTGGTAAAATTTCGACACATTTCGATGATATTTCGGTAACAAAATCACAGTTTTTCAGCGACGGTTTACCATTTTTTGGTGAATCTTCAGCCTAGCCACCGTTTTTTGGAGTAAGTTCCCCTACAGTGGACATCAAGAAGGAAGGAAAGTTGTTCGAAATCGAGATTCGGAGCATACTGAACAAGATTGTCGAGCCGGAAAGTGCACCGTCCGATAATACAGATTCCGATAGTTCAGATATTCCGCCTCGAGATACAGAAGATAGTCATAATACACTCGCCATGAACGGGCAACAGCAGCAACAACAGTTGTGTCCACCCAGACCATCTCCAACAGGAGTGACGTACACTAAATTTGGTGGATTCCCAAGAGATGATCCGGATGCTCACGTATGCACATTCGAGATAAGCTACGCAGTTCTCAACCATCCACCGGATCCGGCGTATAAAGCTATTGTCTTCCAATCTACATTGGTCAATGAAGCAGCTAGATGGCTTACAGAATATGATATTAATCACTTCGGCACCTATGAAGCAGTACGAGATGCCTTTTTGCAAAGATTCAGACTAAAGAAGAATCCAGCCAAAATTTTTGACTATCTGCAAAACAATAGACAGAAGGTAAATCAAACAGTATAGGAATACGCTACTCTATTCAGGACTCACTTAAGGCAGTTACCACCAGCACATGCCAACCTACCGGACGACATTATTACTCAGTGGTTCATCAATGGCTTGACCCCACAACTGAAACAGATTATGATCATACGCTGTGTAGGAGCTATGACGCTAGATGCAGTAATTGCAATGGCTCTGCAGCTGGAAAACAAGATTGGAGGATTTACAGAGGATCTGGAGTGGTTAAAAACAAACAGAAATGTCGTCAAAGATATGTCCAGACAAGTATACTGCATCACATGCAAGAATTCAGGCCATACTAGTGCCACTTGTGCACTTACAGCTATTCTGTGCTATCTGCAACACTGCAGGACACACCACCGAAAACTGCGCATATAACGCCAAAGTGCAGGGAACCGCAACTGTTATTATACAGGAACCAGGACAACCAGCCAATCATTATGTACCTCCGCAAATGAGGAACAATCAGCAACATGGATATCGAAATTACAGAGGACAGAGAAATAACAACTACAACGCAAACCGCTGGCAGACCAAACCACCACCGGAAAACCCCAATCTACCACCACTGCGCTGTCATTTCTGTGGTCAATTTGATCACATTAGAAGATTTTGTAAAGATGCAGCTGAGTATGATCAGAGGAAGAAAGAACGTCAAAATCCAATGGCTAATATGGTACAAATTACACCAGTGGAAACACACGCTGCAGTAATTCAGACCCGCTCCGGTAAACAACTGCAGCGTGTAGTAGAATTATTTGAACCAGGTATACGCGAACAACAAAAGGATGTACAACAAGGCTAGTCAATGGACCACCGCAGAACCTCCAGTCTTCCCAGATCCTATTCCGGTAACCCAGACTCCATTAACCGAATAAGGAACACAACAACAGGATTCCAATTCAGCAGTAGGCACATCATCAGCAGCAGATACATCAGAAGCAGCAGGCACCTCCTCAGCAACAGACACATAATCTTTAGCAGGCGCATCATCTTCAGATTCTGTGGAAACAATCCAATCACAAAAGGCCTGGGAAATTTTATCTAAAGCATCCATCACTCTTCCTTTAGGCCAATTACTTGCACTAGTACCGGGAGTTCGACAGCAATTTCAACAACAGTTCAGTCCTGCGCCTCCTTGCATTCCTGCGACAGCAACGGTGCAACCGGAACCTGATTCTACGGTCGATCATTCAGTTCCTCTGATTACGGTATGGTATAAGAATCATAAAATCACACAGGTACTAATTGATGGACGATCTGGAGTCAACATTGCTACTGCTGCACTATGTAAAAGGTTAGGGTGGACCGAAATCGAACCAGTTCAGTTTTTTGTCAGAATGGCCGATCAATCAAGAGTCCATCCGATTGGACTTGTACGAAATGTACCAATCACTTTACAAGGTACAACATTTAAAATGACTTTTGTCATACTAGATTTATCGGAATCCACTCTTGATTACAACCTCCTTTTCGGCCGACCTTGGCTGAAGCACGCTAAGGTGATACATGATTGGTCTGCACAAGAGCTCACTTTCAAGGATAAAAATCGTAAATACATTGTAAAATTAGACGCTATATAACCTTGCGAGTTGCATGCTAGACCGTATTTGGCAGAACCAGTTCATATGCTAGATGGTTTGTTAGATGATGAAGAAGAAGAGTTTCTGAAAAAATAACATTGACTTGATTTCCGTAGGAACTGTTGATCTACAATCTGTTGTAGATAACTGGAACCCGACAGTTTGTACGGTAATGACTGTAACAGAAGAAGATAAGAAAGAAGATACTGCGGTTATAGATGACGCTCACTTGCAACAACTTTTTAAGCCAGCTGACGATACAGAGAAGCCTCGATAATTTTATGTTTCAGAAGATCAATTGATCACTTATAATCTAGGCGATGAAGATCATCCGCGTCCAGTGAAGATAAAGCAAAAGTTACCGGAAACATTTCAAGCAGGCTTAATCCAGCTACTCCGAGAATTCTCCGACGTCTTTGCATGGGATTACAAAGATATGAAAGGATTGGACCCGTGCATCTATCAGCACAGAGTCATGCTGAAGCCGGAGGCCAAACTGAACAAACAACCCAGCTACCGGATGAATCCAAATTATGCATCACAGGTAAAAGCAGATAGGCTATTGAAGGTTGGATTCATTGTACCAGTAGAGCACGCTGAGTGGATCTCACCAATTGTTATTGTTCCGAAAAAGAGTAAGCAATTACGAATATGTGTAGATTACCGGAAACTAAACGTAGCTACAGTGCCTGATCCTTTTCCGATCCCTTTTCTTGACACAATGCTTGATAGAGTAGCAGGGCATGAAATGTATTCATTCGTAGATGGGTACAGTGGGTATAACCAAGTCAGAATGGCTGAACAGGATATACCGAAGACCGCCTTCATTACCAACTGGGGTGTTTTCGCATGTATTGTTATGTGGTTTGGATTAAGAAATGCCCCAAGTACATTTCAAAGATGTATGCAGGAAATATTTTCTCCTTATCTCACCTCTTTTATGCAAGTCTATCTTGACGATTTTTCAATTTTTGGTAAGATGATAGCACACTTGTTCCATTTACAGTGCTGCTCTCAGAAATGCAGAGAATACAGACTCTATTTGAACCCAAACAAATATGTGTTTGCGGTTTCATGTGGCAAGCTACTTGTTCATATTGTATCTGCACAAGGCATACAGGTGGATCCAGATAAAATTTCAGCTGTGTTAGAAGCTCCGGTGCCCACTACACCGAAGGAAGTTATGCGCTTCATGGGCCAAGTAAGATAGCATGGACGTAAATTTACCTTTCATGTAGATCATGCTGCACTTGTCTATCTAGTTCGGCAACAACATCTAGGTGGTCGATTAGCACGATGGGTTCTGCTTTTACAGGAATTTGACTACGAAGTCATTCATCGGCGAGGCAGTTCACATGCCTTAGCAGATTTCCTCTCCCGCTTAGATTCTGGTGAAGCTCCGGTAGGCATAGATGACACAACTCCGGTGATTTATGTTCCTGAACCAACGAATGATGAAATTACAGACCCACCTATACCATCTACATATTATGATCAGATCCTAACTTTTCTCACTGATGGGGACCTTCCATCTCAGACTTCTATGTCAATACGCAGGAAAATTGTAGTTTTTAGCCGTCGATTTCGGTTGATTGCTGGAGAATTATACTATGTGGATCGTACTGGAATTTTACTTCCATGTATTCCACCACATGAAGTTAACTCAGTTATTACTTTGGCTCACTCAATTCCTTCCGGTGGCCATTTTGCTGCAGACTTAACACACCGAAAAATTCTGCAAAGTGGTCTCTGGTGGCCTACTATGTACAGAGATGTATCATAGTTTGTCAAACAATGTGATACTTGTCAAAGACCTGGACAGTCCCTGCAACGTCATCTTTTCCCTCTGCAACCCATCTTACCATTGGAACCTTTCCAGAAGTGGGGTCTAGATTTTATCGGTCCGATTACACCTCCAGCAGTTTTCAGTAACAATCGTTACATACTGACCTGTACAGACTATGTAGTGCATCATGTAAATTTACATGAGGAATGGAATGATTTGCATCATCACATGAAAACTATAAAGGCTAAAAAGGTTCCTCATTAGGACCAACACTAGGCTATCCACCTATAAAAAGAGGCAGCAAGGTGCCATAAATGTCTTTGGAGCTAACAAATGTCTCCTTAGTACATGAAAGTAATGGTTGAATAACATCTTTCACAAAAACAACATCACAACTACACAAAATGCATTTAGTTTATGGATGATATAGACGATAGCCTTTGCTTTTAGAACTGTACCCAACAAAAATACATTTCACTCCTTTATCATCCAATGTCCTCTATTGTTGTTCAGGCACTAATGCATATGCCAAACCACCAAAAACATGCACGTGAACAATATATAGATGGCTTGTGACCATGCCAAGCTTCATATGGAGTGACAGACTGCAATGCTTTAGTGGGACACCTATTAAGTACATATGCTGCACACATGATAGCCTCAAGCTAGAAACTATGTGGTAAACTCTGACTCTTGACCATACACCTCACCATCTCCATGAGTGACCTATTCTTCCATTCAACAACTCCATTATGTTGAGGTGTATATGGCACTATAGACTGGTGTCTTATCCCACATACAACCAGAAATGCATTAAAGTTAGCAGACATATATTCCACCCCTCGATCAAAACGGAGGGTGCCCATTTTACATTAGGGCGAAAAACGGCTCAAAAAGGGCCGTGTAAGGATTTCAATTAGTTGTGCTTAATCGGGATTAAAGTTGTCAAATCCTTTAAGAAATTCCGTGTAAGTTCATTTAAAACGTATCTTATGCAAATTTTGAAGAGAGAGAAACTCGTATCATATAATCATGAAAAGTTTGTGTGATATCTTACGCCTCGAAGTTTGTGTGATATCTTACGCCTCAAAAGTTGAATTTTCCTCTTGTTCATGGAACTATATAATGTGTGTTGATGACGTTTTGCGCTTTTTTTTTCTACTTTTCATAGCAAGCCTGTTTCTCCCTTTCACGTCATTTTAGACACTTGCTGGTCATTTTTCATAGCAGACCATGGAGAACGTTAACCCAAATACTCTCGCTGAGCTTTCAAACAATCAAAATCATTGTAAAAAGTTCCATATCAACATTGCAGTTAGTCAGGAGTATGCGACGACAAGAAACGTATTTCGAAGGGCTCTTCATCCTCTTGAAGTGGATGGATTGCGAAAGGAAGGCAAGAAACATATCGACATATGGACAGATGGATCTGTTTATCCAATTGATCCACAAATTGGAAGGTACCCCCCTTTTCATAATCTTCATGATCTGATTAGATTTGTGGGAGATGGTGAGGATGGTTTACGAGGCTATTGTTCAAGGCTCTGGGATATTTCAAGGAAATATGTACAATACATAAACTATTTACAAAACACACTACACCAGAAGAATTTATATATGAGGGAGCTAGAAAACAAATTATCCACTTTATCTTCTCAGTTAGAGTCTTTTAAAAAAATGAAAGAAACTCCTATAGGTTTGAGAATGCGGTCAAAACGAGTAAAACCTTTTTTAGATTTGACTGAAAAATCTGGCCAGAAAAAGAAAAGAATGAAAATTGTTAGAGATCATGTGACAAATGTGCTAGGTTTCAATATGTCGAGCAGTTTTGAGCGCATACATTTCTGTAATGAAATTTTGAGTCAAAACGATGTTTTAAGACTATTGAAACTAAATGAAAATACATGCTTGAAACGCTTTGTTTTTCAAAAACTCATGACAGAAATGAATCTTTTACTAGAACCATCTCAAATTCAAAATATTTGTGATAGTGTCGGAGTGAGTAGGAAAGGTTATAGAGCAATTTCAAAAGTTTGGTGTGAATTTTTAAAATTTAACAAAGTTAGAAGTTTTGGATTGCCTAGACCCCATCATGTAGGAAAGTTTCGGCTCTGCTTGAATAAGAAGATCACATCAGTATTTGGTGAATATAAACATATTCACGGTAATATGCCTTACGAAGTAGGAAAACAAAAGTTACATTTCACTTACAATGCATTTAACAACATATGGATAGATGTTATAAAACTTCAAACATACATGGTTCAGTTCTATAATATAAAAGAGCATGAATGTTCTAATCTATTGAAATTTGTAATCAAACTTGATGAAGTTGAGCTTAAAAAACATCAAAAGATGGAGAGAATAAGCATTGCACTGATGAACAAAGCTTTGGACTATAGCCTTGGGAAATTGGATGCTCCATCTCTGAAAGTACAATCAGAAATGGAGTTATGGTGGGTTGGCTATGCTCAAGTTCCATCTGAGAGCCATAAAACACTTAAATGGTTATTCTCACAGACAAACATTCTAAATGTTATCCAAGGGCATCATGCAGGAGAATTGTTGAATGTCAAAGACTACGGAAACTTTCAAGTTGAGTGGCATTTGAGTGGAGACCTAAAGACACTCAAATGCATGTTTGGTATAAGTGGGGGAGCAAATTCTAAATACCCTTGCTTGTACTGCATGCAAAGCCCAGGCACAAATGGATGGATTACTAGAGCTGACGGTGAAGAGGCTCCTTCTAGACAAAATGTTATTCTTCGTAACTACTCATCTTCTTTAATGATTTGGGATCCCATACTTCCAATAGCATTGACAAATGTACACATATGTACACTACATGCAGAGTTAAGAATCATTGACAAGTTGGTCCGTCTTCACTTGGATTATGCATATTCTATCAAGCCTACAACTCTTGCAGATGAATGCATAAAAAAATGTGAATGTCTTCTTTCAGAAATGGGGTTTCATGGTGGTGATGTTCATCTAAGAAAAGATCCAAAGCTTTCACAAAATACAAGTGATGTTTTACAGGATGTCTCAATGGGAGGTGCAAAAGCAAGGAGATTCTTCAGCAACCATGATGGCAAACAACTTAATGCCATGTGGAATTCATGGAAAACATTTTGTGAGGTCACGACTAATGTAAAAAGCAAACCAGAAATAGCAAAAAAGAGAATGGAGGTGTGGGTCAAACTAGATAATCTTTTAAAGATCATGAGGCAGCAAGTAACATCAAAAAGTTATGTGACAGATTTCAGAAAGGCGACCACAGAGCTTATAGAAACCATCATAGAGGCATGGGGTGCCAAAGACATAACATACTACTTGGTGAGCTCCAAAGATATTTTATTCAATTTATTTATTTTTAATTGAAATAAAGATCTAATGAAATTCTTCTGCTTTCCAGCATATTCTTCTTGTGCATGGTGCCTTCTTTGCAGAAAAAGAACCACTTGCCATGTGGAACACCCAAGGCATGGAAAAATCTCATTATCAAGCAAGGACAAGCTTCTTTAGGTGTACAAGGAAAGGAGGAGGAGTAACAAAGAGCAATGCCTTCAGAGAGCTTTTTGATTGGTTCTTTAGAAGACAATTACAAAGGACCTCATGCCAAATATAATCAGAAGGATATGGCTATCTCCAGACAAATCATGTATCAATATCACAAACTGAAAAAGACCACATTTCAAACAGAGCTTTAATATTTGCAATGTCTTTTATTTCTTTGAGAAATAAAAGATGTCATGTATGTACATTTCATGATGTATTATGCTTTGAAAAGAAATATGTCTACTACCATCAGATGACTTTGACCAGAGAATCAATAACAATTACACCAAAAAAATTTGCAATGTCTTATATCACATTGGGCAATTTTTGTATATGTACATTTGTTGAGATATAGAATTTGAAAAAATCAAGTCATTCCTTGAGCCTTTTTAAAGAGCTTGGCTCTGGCAAATCACCTCTATATCTCAGGAACTCTTTTCTCCTGTATCCAGCAATGCTTTTTAAATCTGACACCCCTGCAGCCATTGCATAGCTTGAATAACAAAGAAAGTACCCTGCCCTTGAAGCATTGAGTCCTGGGGCATATCCAAAAATTCTGAATGCAGTTGCTCTTTCAAGCAGTAAAACTCTGAAAGCATTAAAGGGTATTGGAGTAAAACCCATGTATTTTGATAGAGTCCCCAAGCAGAACAATGAAAAGTCTGGCTCCTCACTATAGTGCTTGTGAATAACACAAAAAGTGTCTGGGTTCAACTTTGGAAGATAGTGGATAATAGAATGAATATCCACCTTTGCTTTTCCTTTCTCTTCTAAGGCTTTTCTTGTTCCCTTGCCCCTGCCAAGGTAATTTTCTTCATCCAATAAAGTTAACTATGATAAAAATGAAAAACATGGTTAGATGAAGTGCAAGCACACTTTAGGAAACATGTGAAGTAACTTGAAACTATTAGAAAGAAAAGCAAGAGACACGACTGATGCAAGCGATAAGGGTCTTCAGAGAAATTCAGATTGTCGTTATCGCTTGCATCGGTCGTCATCAATATCTATTTGCAAACTGCCTAGAAACATCTAATGTTTGATAAATGAGGGGAATTCCCACAAGCAAGACATGTATTATCATTGCTGCATGCAACTCCTAGACACGACCGATACAAGCGATAAGGCCCAGCGGAAAATATCCGATGGGCCTAATCGCTTGCATCCGTCGTGATCCATTTCTGACACTTCGAATGGAGAACTTGGACAAATCTGATACAAGAAAGAGATTTTGCATTGGTCCCATCTCATATCCTTAACCTAAAGTTCTTGAGAATATAGTTAACTGTATACCTTGATGTCATCTTCCTCAAGTCCAAACACGACCGATGCAAGCGATGAGGCCCGATGGAAAATATCTGATGGGCCTTGTCGCTTGCATGGGTCGTGATCGACTTCTGACACTTCTAATGGAGAACTTGGACAAACTGACACAAGATAGAGATTTTGCATCAAGCCCATCTCATCTCCTTTGCCTTTAAATCATGAGAATATATTTTACTACATACTTGACCTCATCTTCCTCTTCAAGTCCGAACACGACCGATACAAGCGATAAGGCCCAACGGAGATTATCCGTTAGGTTGTATCGCTTGCATCGGTCGTGGTCATTTTCTCACTTAAAAATGGAGATCTCGGACAAAAACTTTAATTGATAGAATATATCAAACAACATACCTTGACCTCATCTTCCTCCTTAGTGAGCTCTTTTGAGTCAATACAAATTGTTCCTTTGTCCTCAGCGACATCCAAGAATGAATAGCCGCGTCCAAACGAGTATATTCCAAGTTGCTTTTGATGCTCATCAAACTCTTCATCAGCAAGTTTTGGCTTCTCTGAGATAGCTTTCTCAAAGCATTTTGAAAGAGCTTGTGATGAATCTTTGAATTCTTCATTAGACAAATCCAAATCAAGACGCAAAAATTCCTCTCTTCTTTCTCCTTTCTTATTGATGAATCTCCTTGCAACTTCTTCTGCCTCAGCTATAGCTGCAAGACAGTAGTCCTCCCTTAGATTGAAAAGTTCCTGAATGTAAAATAGAGCTATGAAGTCTTTCCCAGAGATAAAGTAAAAAGGTAGATTTGGGAGAAGTAGGGACTTCTCAGACACTTGAACTTCTTCAGTTGGCTCCCTTATTGCAGTCTCTGCTTTAAAAGTGGCCACATCAAAATCTTTGACCTGCTCTTCTTCTGCTTGGAGATTGATCTCCTCAACAATCTCCATGACACCTTTCATAGTTTTTGAGCTAGCCTCAAGTGCCAGCTCTAAGCAAGGCTCGTCTTCATCATGAACATTTTCCTCCCTTTCAACTGAGATATGATCAAGCCATATCAAGAAAGCAATGTTTAAAGGGAGCAAGCAGCAGTCCTTTTCATGCTCTGGGCATAAATCAAGCTTCCCTGGCAAAGGGGATATCCTTTTGCATTTTCTTATTATTTTAGCTCTATCTATTGGATCCTTCCCAAAGATGTGAGGATGGACATAGGTTTTTTGAGAAATAGAAAGGATCCTCCCATTGACCAACCCCAAGAAAATCTCCCACTCATCCTTAAGAAAACTTTTCGAGTTCTCTAAGAGTTTTTCAAAATCAATTTCGGGGTTGAATATGGTCATTGCATCAGGAAAATAATCTACACTTAAACCCTCTTGAACCATGAAATCAAGAAGTTTCTCTGATGGAGAGACACTAAGGATCTCATTCATTCCCTCCATCTAAGCTGCAGCTTCTCTTGTATGTCTATTAGGAGAACAAAACCGATGCAAGCGACTCGAGCGAGTCAACGTAGGTCAAACCGCCAAAATCGCTTGTATCGGTCGTGTCGGCGACGAAAGAAAAATACACATGTAGGTGAGACAAATTCTCTGAAGGTTGAAAGTTTGAGTTTGTGAAGAAATAGGTATTTATAGGCGAGGAGGGAAGAAACGGTCGAATGAGGTGGACCAATCACAGAGTGCCACATGGCAAAGTGTACGTTGCCCGATGCAACAGATAGATGACGTGGATCAATCAAATCATGCCACGTGGCAAAAGACGTTGGAATTTGCAACGGGTATCTGACGTGGACCAATCGGGGCATGCCACGTGGCACAACGATCAACTCAGTTTTGGGACCTATTTAAGCTTCCCTATTCATTTGCTTCTTTTTTTTTTGTCAACACTTGCCAAGCGTGGAGGTTCCATTGCCACCAAGTTTTTTGGCTACTTCACAATTTCTATAGAGAGCGCTCTCTCCGTAAGGTAATGTGGACACGACCGATGCAAGCGATTAGGGACATCCGAGATTTTCGGATAACCCTAATCGCTTAAATCGGTCATGTCTTTTAAATAGCATCGAGTCCTTGATCATACCTTGCAAATTTTGGTCTCTTTTGTGTTGCTTGAGTATAACGCATTGTTACCTTTATTTTAACTTCTATTTATTGAAATATGATGATGAATTCAGGGACGACCGATGCAAGCGATGAGTGACATCCGGGCATTTATGGATGACTCTTATCGCTTGGATCGGTCGTGTCTCTAGTGAGACAAGTTCTGTGAAGGTTGAAAGTTTGAGTTTGTGAAGGAAGTAGCTTTCTATAGGCGAGGAGGGAAGAAACGGTCGAATGAGGTGGACCAATCATAGAGTGCCACGTGGTAAAGTGTACGTTCCCCGATGCAACGGATAGATGACGTGGATCAATCAAAACATGCCACGTGGCAAAAGACGTTGGAATTCGCAACGAGTATTTGACGTGGACCAATCGGGGCATGCCACGTGGCACAATGATCAACTCAGTTTTGGGACCTATTTAAGCTTCCCTATTCATTTCCTTCATTTTTTTCTGTCAGCACTTGCCAAGCGTCGAGGTTCCATTGCCACCACGTTTTTAGGCTACTTCACAATTTCTATAGAGAGCGCTCTCTACGTAAGGTAATGTGGACACGATCGATGCAAGCGATTAGGGACATCCGAGATTTTTGGATAACCCTAATCGCTTGGATCGGTCATGTTTTTTAATATCATCGAGTCCTTGACATAGCTTGCAAATTTTGGTTTCCTTTGCTATGCTTGAGTATAACGCATTGTTACCTTTATTTTAACTACTATTTATTGAGATATGATGATGAATTCAGGGACGACCGATGCAAGCGATGAGGGACGTCCGGGCATTTACGGATAACTCTTATCGCTTGGATCGGTCGTGTCTCTTACAGTGGAACGAGTCATTGATTATAGTTTTCCAATTATCTTTTTCTTAGTGGTAATTGAGTATTTTGCATTGTAAGATATATTTTATTGATATTTGATGATAAATTTAAAGACGACCGATGCAAGCGATCAGGGACATACGAGCATTTCCGGATGACTGCTATCGCTTGCATCGGTCGTGCCTCTGATAGTGGAAAGAGTCATTCATTATAGTTTTCCAATTATCTTTTTCTTAGTGATAATTGAGTATTTTGAATTGTAAGATATATTTCATTGATATTTGATGATAAATTTGAAGACGACCGATGCAAGCGATCAGGGACATCCGGGCATTTCCGGATGACTGCTATCGCTTGCATCGGTCGTGCCTCTGATAGTGGAAAGAGTCATTGATTATAGTTTTCCAATTATCTTTTTCTTAGTGATAATTGAGTATTTTGCATTATAAGATATTATTTATTGATATTTGATGATTAATTTAAAGACGACCGATGCAAGCGATCAGGGATATCCGGGCATTTCCGGATGACTGTTATCGCTTGCATCGGTCGTGCCTCTGATAGTGGAAAGAGTCATTGATCATAGCTTTTTGAGAGTAAGTTTTGACAGTGGAAAGAGTCAGTGATCATAATTTTTTGAGAGTAATATTCCACTTTTCCTAATTCCTTGCCTAAAGACTGATTTTTTGCAGAGTATGGCTAGAACCAAAAAGACAGCAAGGAAGTTGTACCCTGAGGGTCAGGACAAAAATGCCCAAGGGGAAAATGTCTAGGAGCAAAATTCCCAGAAGGTTCAAGCCAATGTGCCAGACAAGCCTTCAAAAAAAAGGGTCAAGTACCATGTAAAGTCCTTGAGGGAAATTAGAAGAGCTCAAAAGTCTGTGGGATTGTTGATCCCAAGACTTCCATTTATGAGAGTTGTCAAGCAGATCTCAGCCAACCTCTGTTCTTTGATGAAGACCTCATCCTTTGTCAATGTGAGGTGGCAAACTCAAGCACTGCTATGCCTGCAAGAAGCTGCAGAGGACTTTGCTATTGATTTTATGAATGATGCCTACTTATGTGTTGCTCATTCTCATAGGGTAACACTAATGGCGAAGGATTATGTTATTGTTTCAAGAATAAGATATAAGTTTGATAAAGCTCTGGTTCCTATTGATCACCACGATAAAAAATTCTTCGATATTTTAAATATACCTCCAGCTCGAGCACCTAAAACAACAGTTGTCATTGAAGAGATCAACGCTCAAGTCACTCATGATCATGAAACTAGAACTGCAGCAAATAGTGAGGAGGAGAGAAAAAAGCAGGGATTATTTACAGAGGAAAGTGCCATCTTAACCCAGATTCAAAAGTTACAGAAAGCAAATAAAGAGCTCCTCAAGAAAGGAGATGGGCAGGTAATAGTTAATGTTGCAATGCCATGGCAAAATGAATTGTTTCTTGACATTAGACCTGAAGACAACAAAATGTTGAGGGAGCTTCATGTTGAAATATCAGATAGTGTGGTCAACATTTCACTCAGGTATATCTAGAGGCCTTAAAATGCTTTTGTTTTGCATAATTTCCTAGTTCCTTAACTGCATTTTTATTTCTTGATTTGTAGGGTTCTTCTTCAACAATGTGAGAAAGCGGTTCAAAGAAAAGTATTTATTTTAGATCCTCTGGTGACACATTGTTTTTTGCATAAACATGGAGATGCCAAGTCCTTTCTACAGGATTTTACAGAAGAAGTAGAATGTGTTATTTACCCATATATTGAAAAGTAAGTATTCATCTTCATTTTGGAAACATATTTGTTTCATTTAAGAAAGTATATTTACATGCAACTCATTGACAGGGGCCATTGGAGTTTGATTATTGTGGACTTCAATGCATATCAAGCTCTTTTCCTCAATTCTCTATTTTGTTGTTCTCTATTTTAAAGCCATGCCATCCGTTTTGATTTTCACTTTACAATGCAGTGCTGCAAAGCTTCTCAAGATGCATATTGATCAGAATTTTCCAGGAATAGCTAAAATGAATGAACAAAAGCAATTTGGATACAGCCAAATTCATGTGCCATTGCAGAGAGACTCAACATCATGTGGCTGGAGAGTGATTGCAAATGCTGTAAGATTCTTG
This sequence comes from Ceratopteris richardii, assembly GCA_020310875.1. NCBI lineage: Eukaryota > Viridiplantae > Streptophyta > Polypodiopsida > Polypodiales > Pteridaceae > Ceratopteris > Ceratopteris richardii. The sequence goes on from CM035437.1 coordinate 80,876,681, forward strand.
GAAAGAAGGTTCCATAGTCCTAAATTGAATTTATCAGACTACCCAGATGCATGGATCATCTTGATCAGAGAGAGAGCAATAAATAGTATCATGAAACATGCAATCTGCCCATATGATCCAGACTCACCTCCACCCCCTCCACCTGATAAAAAACAGTCTGAAGATAAAAAGAAAGGGCTTCCTTTTCACTCACCACTAAAGCATGGGAACAACATAAAGAGTCAAGCTGAAAGCTCCAAAAAGGGACAGAAGCAACAGAGAAAGCAAGGCTCTAAAAAGGATAGAAAGGGTTAAATCAATTTTTGAGTCTTAGATTGAAATCAATTGTAAAACCAACCAAGGTTGGAAGATTTATTTATGTACAAATTGTATGTAGTTATGCCAATCTTCATCTAGAAGATGGTCACAGTTGTATTGAACCTCTTGAGAGTTTAACAAAAGTTCATTGGATGGTCCAATTAAGTTTATTAATGTCACAATTATGAATGCATTGTGGGTTTCTTACTTGATTCCTGTTGGAAAGTGTTTAAATTCGAGAAGTTATAGAAGGACATAAAAAATTAAGAGGATACGACCGATACAAGCGATACGGGGAATCGGAGAATCTTGGATTGCCCCTATCGCTTGCATCGGTCGTATTATCCATTTCATCGCTGTTGCTAGTTTTTATACTCGTGAGTCAAATCTTTACGCAAGGTCACTTCTTGAAGTCTCTTGCGGTAGTTTGCTAACACGACCGATGTAAGCGATAAGGGCCATCCGACAATTTCAGATTGCACTAGTCGCTTGCATCGGTCGTCTTCACTTATCTCGTCTCCTCTGCTTTATGCCTTAAGACATGCTCTTCTAATATTGAAATACCAAACCTTGGATTGGAATTCGCACCAAGTTCTCCACACTCTCTTATATTACTTGTTATGTGTACCATGATAATTTCTCTTGCATTACTTGAGGACAGAAAAGTTGGATAGAATCAAATTATTTAACTGAGACTAGTGTGCACCTTTGATAGACTATAATTATTAAATTGAAATTAGATATTGAATTCTAGATCTCTTCTTCATCTAGAATTAACTTATGCAAGTTCCTGTATAATTATTTCTTAGTCATCAATTCACTCCTGCAAAAAAAAATCAATGAAAATATGAAATTAAGGACCTAAAAAATATCTAAGACATTTAAAATTAATAATTTAACACACATTGTTTGTAACCATCCTACCAAGAAAAATCAATGGAAGTATCAATAGAAGCTTCTATTAGATGAAGATACATTATGTAAGAATGTCAGGGTTAACTTGTTACAATCTTAAAGGTTGGAACTTAATCACCCTTGGTGGCAGGCAGCTTATGCAAGATAATGATTTCTCTGATCTAATGTTAACTATTGCATCATCAATTGAGAATCTACACTGAGATGATACCTCATCAAGGTATTCTAGAAGCTCCCTTACATTTCTGAGATTCCAATTTCCAGTGACAATTATTTTCCTTGATTGAAAATCTGGATGAATCAATACTTCTAACTCAAATTCTGGACAGCTCTCCTCTGAGTCCAAGGCTATCCAAAGTCCAAGCTTTTTTTTCCACCTTCTATAGTCATATCCTAGAACCAGAAATTGTCGACATATCTGATATGAGATTGAAAGAGAATTGGGACTAACTTTACATAAAATAATGTCACCTAGCTTTTGAACTTCTTTGCTATCCCATTCCCTACCTAAAATATCATCAATCTCTGAAATAGGGACTCTCCTATTCAACCACATTGTTTTTGTTTTTTGTAATAACATGTTTTTAAAGCATGCTACAAAGACATGAATAGGCAAAAACCATTGAATCTTTATCCTTCTCGAAATTCGGCCTGCTGACATTGCCTTCTGGATATCAAATTTAATTTTGCAGAGAAAACTTGAAACTGTTGAATGATCAGGAGCATCACAATCTAATGAAGAGATGCAAGGACTAGGTACGTGTACAAGAATTCCATAAGAACTCCTCCCTGACGGCACTTGATAATCTGCATAATGGACAAATAACTCTATGCTATTGAAAAATTGAACAGATTTCTCTGCATACATGAGTTCTGCATATTCCTTATGAAGAACTCTGAATGTTCCTGTTAAACATTCAACAGGTTGCCATTCCACAATATTGGAAGGAAAGATATCTGCAGTACAAAAACATATGTTTCATTATACAAAATCAACTGCAATGATAGAAGAGCATTGTCAAACTTCACTTACAGTACGAAGGGAATTGCAGATGATTTTCTAGAACAAGATCCTTAGCGGTGTACACATGCTGTACTCGTGCAAACCAATCGCATCTCTTCAATTTGAAACTGAGAATACGTCCCTTCCAATGGTTTCTTGTGTTGTCTCTTTTGGCACGCTTGACTTTATGGGCACCTCTACAGCTAGGAAGCATAGTTACCCACTCATTTACTTTCATGGAAAGAGGTTTCCACAAAGAATCCTCTCTTCTGTTGTAAACCTCACATGAAGTTATGCGATTGAAAGGACGACGAGAAGAAGAAGCCATTTGAACTTAGGAGAAGAAGAATGTTCAAAGCGAAAAACCGACGTTCACAAATGTTGGCAGTATTTATAGAAAAAAAGGCTTTGTACACGTGGAAACTTTTGATTTGATGTTAACCCTGTCGTTGAATAATCATAATATTTTGTGAACCCAAAAATATTTCGTATCTTCAAAACTCAATTCCTTCTTGGAAATTCGAGAATATGCTTTGTGTAGTGTGCAAAAGTATCTTTTTTTGCATCAAACCGAAAAATTGTACACTGAATACGAGACTCTTCATCACTTTAGCGGCGCTTTGAAAGAAAATTGTATTAAAAAAAGAAATTCTCCATACGATTAAAAGAGACAGCAATGTTATATTCTTGTACACGTGGAAAGACGCTATTTGTCAATTTCCTTAATCTCTCATTAGCAAACAGCCCCTTTTCGGCCGTTTTTCACCCTAATGCATGCTAACAAATTTTGAGTCAAAACCAAAAATTATTTGAAGCACATAAACACTTCGGACCTTGCTTTCAATGGATATACCCATGCATGCCTAGAAAAATCATCAGTGAGATTCATGAAGTAAATATAGTTCCCAAAAGAGGGTGTCTGCATTGGACCACAGACATCACTATGAACAAGTTGCAATTTTTGAGTACCTCGAACCAAACCATCTTTTGGGAAGGAGAAACGCTGCATTTTGCCCAAAATACTGTCTTCACATACATGTTTAGAAGGTGCCTCAAGTTTGGGCAAAGAGGAAACTATTTCAAATTTTTGCAGGTGTAGTAAGCTAGCAAAAATTAGATGACCAAAGCATACATGCCAAAGCTTTGCATCTGAGAAAGCCGGAGAATCATGTACTGCACATGTTGAATCATTCACAGAGTTTTCATAGTCTATGAGCTTATACGACCCATGACATAAAATGCCAGAAGCAATAATGACATCGTGATTTGAGAGATCATGAACTCTACATGTGCCACCAAAAAATTTCACAACCAAGCCAATCTTGGCTAAAGTTCAAACTAATAACAGATTTTTCTTGACCCTTGGCACAACTAAAGCATCTGACAATGTAAAAGAACTACCATTAGCAGTAGTCAGAATGATCTTACCAACCCCCATAACAGGATAAGAGGATTTATTGGTGCATATGATAGTATTCTCCATAGGGGCATGCTTGAATGAAGTAAAGAAACTAAGCTACGAGGTAATATGTTTGATTGCCCCACTATCAACGTACCAAACATCTGAGTCTACTATAGATATACACTAATCATGAGAAGATCGGTCATAGGTGCAAACGATGCTAAATGCACATTCTTCATTCTGCACAAGATTAGGAGACTTTGTTTTGGGTGTAGAGGCGCCTGTAGAGACTTTGTTTAAGAAGTATGTCCGCAATCCATAAAGATTGAACACACAATCTCCACCTCAAAAAATGAGTGTCAACCAAGTCACCTACAATATTCAGCACTGTAAAATTCTTTTTAAGTGAACAGATTTGCCTGTTTTACTCAGATGTGGCCGGGGGATCAATGTAGCGATTACATTTGACGGACCAAGCCCAGTTCCCGGCCGCTATTGAACATATTGCCCGGACGTAGTCTTCCATGTTGGGATTCGCAGACAAGTGTGGTGAATCCATAATCCGAGAAGCAAGCCCAACACATTCTTCATGTCGTGATGCGGTCATTTCCCAAGCTCTGCATGCAGCAGCGCCAAACGAGCTTCTTCCTCCTTCATTTCCATTCAAAGCAGCAGCAGGGTCTAGTCCACTTGCAGCACAGGGATTGTTATGGATAGGGAGCAAGCAAACCAGGTTGAGCACCTCCCCAAGCCGAAGCTCCTTGGGGAAGGAGAGTATGTCGTTAATCCAGGCAACGTGGTCGCTGACGGCTGCTTGCAAAGCTTGTACGAGGGGATCAAGCAATCTGTCGATGTCAAGATCGATCCCTAGGTCATACTCAGAGGCCACAATGCACAGTGGGGCTCCTACAGCTACGCGGCGCACGGTTATGTAGTCCGGCAGTGAGGGAGCCTTACCTTTCAAAGCTAGCTGCTCATTCCAGCGAACAGTCTGTACTTGCGCCATTACATATTCCGTCGCTGCTGCCTCGAAGCGAGCTTGTTGAGAGATGGGCATGCCATCGCGCTTCATGTCCTCCCACCATTCTGCCCCCAACCTCAAAGGTAAAACTTCACTACTGCTGTACTTATGCTTAGCTTCTTTCAGAAGCTCTGGTCGGGTCTTCGTGGACTTGCGCCCGTGACGAGACACGATGTTCAGAAACAGCGCGCGATAGCTCTCTGCCTCCGTAGGATCGCTGCTCATTCTGCTACTTGTTGGAGCCACGTATCTCCAGCACCGCACTACAGTTGGCGCGTGCCAACTCATATGCCACCTGTACATAAGGACACACCGCTTTAAAACAACCGCGCCCTTAGAATGCGCCGGATGATTGTAATTATAAACAATTGAATCAAAAATTTAATACACACGTTCGGTTACACGCTTGTCTTGCTGTTCGGGCCTGTGAGGTTACTGTTATAGTTTCTTGCACATGGTATTGGTTAGCCCCTGCGTGAAAGCACGAGGCTCCTCTTCGCGACTGCTGCGCTCTGCCAAGACTGATCACCATGGCTCAGAATGCTACCTCGCGCACCTATAAGGTGGATAAACTGAACGGAAGTAACTTCCAACCCTGGAAGTTGACAATGCGTATGATCATTCAGCGCATGGGCTTACTCTCAATGATCGACGGATCTGAAGCTTGCCCTGATCGCACTGATCCTAATCTTGTGAACAATGTCAAAGCATGGGATGAGAAGGATTTGAACGCGCGCCTCGAGGTCTTGCTGCATATGACAGATTCTATCAAGCAAAGCGTTCGCCTCCTTACATCTGCACGCGAAATCTGGCAATATCTAGAATCAACCTACGAATCGAAGTCTGTAGCATCTCAAGTTAATCTCCTCAAACAAATAGTGGCACTAGCTATGCGAGAAACGGATGCTGCTGAGGTCTTCATCCAATCATGGCGAGTAAAGATGGACGACCTGTTGCTTTCCGGCCTCAAGCTCTTTGACGACGTTCAAGCGGTCATGCTTCTCTCTACTCTTCCACATTCTTTTCAGTCCTTCGTTTCAACAATCAGTAATACTGCCACACTCATTGTGCCTGCGATTGCACCTCTAATTATCCAAGTAATTGAATTTCGTCGTGCTGCACATACTACGTCACATGCATCTGCATCATCTTCCTCTCATGATTCTGTGTTAGCCATGTATAACGACACAAAATCACCCTCCTATAAAAGCAGATTTAACTCTGTCACTCCTCCACGCTCTCGACAATGGCAGTCCCCACATAAATCTTCTGTGCGCAAACATTCCCTTGCCCGTTTTCCAACTCCATGACCATACCATTATTATGGCAGATCTCATCACACCCACCGGTCCAGTAGGACCCCTTCAATCACACCACCGCGTCGTGGACACAAATCCTACTCTCGACATGCTTTGTTTTCTCTGAATGTTTGAGATTGCTTGCTAATTGAATGCAAGAGAGATTATCACATAATAGCTTTACTTGAACCTGTGTTTGTGGAAGCAGTTCTTTAAGTACCATACTTAACCAAATACCTTCTTTCGCTGTGACTGCCAAAGCCACAAATTCAGCCTCAGCTGAAGATAGCGCTACAGCAACTTGTTTTTTGGAAAACCATGAGATTGAATCACCTGCCAAAACAAATACTCCCCCTGCAGTAGATTTCCGTGAAGATATTTCTCCTCCCCAATCAGAGTCCGACCAGCCAGTTAGGTGAAGGATCGGGCTCGGGTTGGAGGATTTATGATATAAAAGGCCAAAGTGCTTGGTAGCTTGTAGGTAGCGAATGCAGCGTTTCAAGGAGTGCCAGTGGGGACGAGTAGGAGCATGCATGAAACGGGATAAAGAGTTCACAGCAAAGCATAGGTCAGGGCGTGTACAAGAAACTAAGCGAAATTTCCCAATAAGTGGGCGAATAAGTGCAAGAGTGGTAGCATTGAGGCTGGCAGAGGATGAATCAGCTGAACTGTCAACATATTGAATATGACGTGTCTTAACAGCCAAGGGAGTGGGCATTGGTTTGATGTCGGCAAAGCCAAATGCATGTAGAAGATCAGTTGCATAGCGTTGTTGATGGAGGAATAACGTGCCTGAGGAACGATCATGAATAATGTGCATGCCTAAGAAGGTAGATATGGGTCCCAAATCAATTATCTTAAAGGAAGACCGTAGTTCACTTTTAACCCGGTCAATGTCTTCGCGATGGGAGCCAAGGAGGGCAATATCGCCAACATAGAGTGCGACTAAAAGGAGACGAGAGCCAGAATGACGAATGTATATATTTGGCTCAGATAATAACCGAGAAAATCCATGAGCCACCATAACAGTGTTAAACTTTTGAAACCACAAGCGAGGGGACTCTTTAAGGCCATATAGAGAACGGTGTAAGAGACATACATAATCAGGGTGAGTAGTGGAAACAAAGTACTTTGGTTGAGTCATGTAGAGTTCATCGGGAAGGTCGCCATGTAGGAAGGCCGTTTGGATGTCCAAGTGATCAATGTAATAGGTCAAACTCAACAGCCAAGGCAAATAATAGCCGTAAGGAAGTAAGTCGGATAACCGGAGAAAAGGTCTCATTGTAGTCAAGTCCAGGGACTTGAGTATAACCGCGAGCAACTAATCGGGCCTTATAGCGTGCAACAGTTCCATCAGGGTGTAATTTACGACGAAGTAACCAACGACAGCTAATCGGTTTACAAGAGGGTGGAAGTGGAACCAAGGTCCAAGTGTGATTTTGTAATAAGGCCTCATATTCCTCAGTCATAGCCTGTTTCCATAGGGAAGCATCAGGTCCTGAAAGGGCTTCAGCTGGTGTGAGGGGATCAGATAGGTCACTCGGGGAGATATCAGTGGAGTAACAGTCATGCATAGATGTAAGAGTGTCGTTATAGATATCAGTTAGAGAGCGCCATCGTGAGGATGAGATTTCAGAGTCTGATGTGGAATCAAGCAGGTGATCATGGGAGGGGATGTGGCAGGTCATCATCTGAATTAGTAGAGCGAAAGAAGATTCATCTTTCTTATACATCAACACATATTATGTGGGCTGATCTACTAACAAAACCACTTGCTGCAGAGAAGTTTTGTTTATGCAGGAAACATATTGGAGTTGTTCAGAAACCCTCTTAAGCTTCAACGATGCTGGAGCTAAGGGGAGTGTTAAGCTTCAACGATGCTGGAGCTAAGGGGAGTGTTGGAGCCACGTATCTCCAGCACCGCACTAGAATTGGCGCGTGCCAACTGATATGCCACCTGTACATAATAAGGACACACCGCTTTAAAACAGCTGCGCAGTTGCCACCTGTACATAATAAGGACACACCGCTTTAAAACAGCTGCGCCCTTAGAATGCGCCGGATGATTGTAAGTATAAACAATTGAATCAATAATTTAATACACACGTTCGGTTACACGCTTGTCTTGCTGTTCGGGCCTGTGAGGTTACTGTTAGAGTTTCTTCCACACTACTATCATCTATGGCGTCGTCGAAGGTAATAAACCAGTACATCAGTTTCAACAGCGTCAGAGAACGCTGATAAGAGGCCGACCTGGACCAGAAGGAGCACGCTAGCCACCCATAAGCCGCGGTATGAATTTTTCCTATTTCTGATTCCGTCAGCACATCCCATAGGTTGTCTCTTGCACATTGACACAAGTCCTCTTGTAGAGCTGCATGGCGTGGATGCAGACGTAGGGACAACATACCGCTCTCATGAAGGGTACGAGCTGCAGCAGGGATACAATCCACGACCATTTGGTTTCCCAGATTGACGTTTGCTTGGATAGACGTCATGACTTCTCTCTCTCACACACACACAGTGTCTGTCGTCTGCACTAGCAAGAGTTCAATCTGTAAGTTGTGATACATTTATAGGGGATAATACCGAAGGTCTCAGTTTCTTACGGACTATTGCCGTGCAGATGTGTAGCATTGACGACGTTTGACGACGTGCTGTCGAGGAAGAAATCCGAATTGAACGATGGCTGTTTCAGATTGAGAGAAAAGCAGATGCGAATCGAAATATTTCGCGAATGGACGTTGAATCTTGTGAGGAAATGCACTGGAAAGGTACCAGCACTGTGGAGAAGCCACCGTCAATGGCGAATGTGTAACGATGAGCATTGAAAACATTGTAGTTCGATTTGAGAAACAGGAATTCCGCTGTACATGACGCACACTTTGCACTGGAAATGCGCAGTCCAGATTGTAGCATTGAGTTTCTTTTTGGGTCCTTCTTTCTTATCCAGACGCTAATCAAGTGTGCCCGAAAATCTTGTGAACACACAAAAGGATCTCAAGAAGAGGTCCACATGACAATATGAAGACGGAAACTCCACTAGACGTTGACAGGAGATTCTGAGAGAAGCAAAGATGTAGAGGAAAAGCTGGAAATGACCAAATGGTTTTTTTTTTCTAAATAAATATAAAGGAAGTTCAGCCATTGCCTACTCTCCAAGACTTGAATTAAATGAAAAGATAAGAAAAGTACAAAGGAATGGGACTAGTGCTCACGGGACACCTCAAGTCCCACAAAGCAGGGGTAGCTCTTGCCAAGTTTACTTGGAATTACAAAGAAGGTTAATTACCCTCTCATCACCCTCATGTGAGGCCCACTTAAGTTTACGTGTGTTGCTGATCAGGAGGAGCACTTATGATGCCTGAAAGAGGGGGATTTCTTACAATTGGTGATTCTTTTACCAAGGAGGAACAATAATTTTTCAATCGACTACTCTTTGGGAGAGTCGCCAAAGTTATAAGCACATATTTCCCGCCAGATCTTCCAAAGGACCTCTCCTTTGATGGCATTCCAAAGCGACCTCGAGCTGTTGATCGCTTCTCCCAGCAGAGCTTGTTTCCAGCTCATATGCTTTTGAAGTATATATATATTTTTTCGACAATTTTCCATATCCTCTTCGAGTTGGGATACGTAAAGAAGATGTGGCCAACATCTTCAATTGACCGGTGACAACGCTTGCACCAAGGAGACGTCCCACAACGCTTGCATTCCAAAGCGACACCGAGCTATTGATCGCTTCTCCCAGTAGAGCTTGTTTCTAGCTGATATGCTTTTGAAGTATATATATATATTTTCGACAATTTTCCATATCCTCTTGGAGTTGGGACACGTAAAGAAGATGTGGCCAACATCTTCATTTGACCGGTGACAACGCTTGCACCAAAGAGACACCCCACAAATTTTTCTAGCATTTAAGTTGGTCCAGATTCCTCGATGAACAATTTGCCAGAAGAGAACATACTTTTTGATTTCTATGAGAGGGTGCTAGATAGCCATGAACTTCATGTCCCACATTAGCTACGTCCATCACTACAACATATCGAGGGTATACCGAGGCTGCTACCAAGGAAAATGAACTGGCACAATTTTTTCGTGATGTCGGTGTTATGGTCGGTATGCACGTCGGAAACATAACGCGGGTATGGGCACCGTTATGTCCATGGGTATGGGCGTCGGTATGGGTGTCGGTATAATCGTCGGTATTACCGACGCTCATACCGACACACATACCAACGTCTCTATTGGGTGTACGGATGCCCGTACCGACGACTCTACTGGGCGTACCGACGCCCATACCGACGACCATATCTACTGGGCGTACCGACGCCCGTACCGACGCCCATACCGACGACCATACCGACGACCATATCTACCATGAATCATGTACAAAAATTTGTATATTCCATAAATGAAAGATGTACAAGAGTGTGACAAAGCACTTCCATATAGGAATCAAATACAAAATTATGGTACATCATTTCCACATAGGAGTGTAATACAAAATTGTGGAAATGTGAAAAAGCACTTTCATATAGGAATCCAATACAAAATTATAGTACATCATTGCCACATAGGAGTGTAACACAAAATTGTGGCAAAGCATATACGTAAGGGGATCAAAACATTTACACCTGCAATCTTGCAACAAAGCATGTGTAAAATGAGACAATTGACATGATATTTATAAACAACAACTAAAATACGAAACCAAGCTATAAGTTTACCTAATCATAGAAAATTCTCCCATGAAATTATTGCACCGCGTCCCTCTAAGTCTTGCAACAGTGCAACCAATCCATGACGATATCCATAAGGTTCTTCAGTTCGCGTCGAGGATGACCCACTACCAACTCCTATAATAAATATGCAAAATGTTAGATGAACATACATGATGTGCTAAACACAAAAAAAATTCAATAATTAATATGATACTTACAAATTGGTAGCGCATACTGTCATAGCCGCCGCTACCTAAATGCGACGTTCCAACCGTATCCAAACGTGTGGCCGCCGCATCTCTTTGTTAATGATATCCATCAGGAGTGTGTTGCTACTCATCCTGAATCAATTCCCACTCTTCAACATCTAACCACACAAGCTTCGGTAAGCTTGCTCTAAAAGCATCCGGAGCTTCCGACCGTCGATGAAACATCACCTCACGTGCCATATGCTGAATCCATTCCGAACTCACAATAGGATTCCCACGTGTTGGCCGGTAGTCTTCATATATCGATTGTGTGATATTGTTTTTAGAATCCCTATCCTGTTCGCTTCATTTTAGCATTACAGAATGTCCAAACTCTATGGAGCAAACTCATGGTCATGTGCTTCGCAAGGTGTACGTGGAGATCCCGTCTGATCCAATGTGAAGATCCCATCTGATCCAATGTGTGTATGCATATGCATGTGTGTATGCATGTGCATGTTTGTATGCATATGCATGTGTGTATGCATATGCATTGTGTGTATGCATATGCATATATATGTGTATGCATATGCATGTGTGTATGCATATGAATGTGTGTATGTGTGTGTGTATGTGTGTGTGTATGTGTGTGTGTATGTGTGCATGTGTGTATGTGTGTATACATATGTGTGTATGCGTGCATGTGTGCATGTGTGTATGTGTATGCATATGCATGTGTGTATGTCTATGCATATGCATGTGTGTATGCATATGCATGTGTGTATGCATATGCATTGTGTGTATGCATATGCATATGTGTATGCATATGCATATGTGTATGCATATGCATTTCTGTGTATGCATGTGCATTTGTGTGTATGCATATGCATGTGTGTATGCATATGCATGTGTGTATGCATATGCATGTGTGTATGCATATGAATGTGTGTATGAGTGTATGTGTGCATGTGTGCATGTGTGTATGTGTGTATGCATATGCATCTGTGTATGCATATGCATGTTTGTATGCATATCAATGTTTGTATGCATACGCATTGTGTGTATGCATATGCATTGTGTGTATGAATATGCATTGTGTGTATGCATATGCATTGTGTGTATGCATATGCATTGTGTGTATGTTAGATAACCATGAACTTCATGTCCCACCGTAGCTACATCCATCACTACAACATATCGAGGGTATACCGAGGCTGCTGCTGAGGAAAATGAACTGGCACAATTTTTCCAAGACGTCGGTGTTATGGTCGTTACGAGCGTCGGAAACATAACGCTAGTATGGGCACCGGTATGTCCATGGGTATTGGCGTCGGTATAATCATCGGTATTATCGATGCTCATACCGACGCCCATACTGACATCTCTGCTAGGTGTACCGATGCCCGTACCGACGACTCTACTGGGCATACCTATGCCCATACCGAAGATCATATCTACACAAATTTTTTGGGCAGAGTGTGTTGTCTATTGCCACAGCATGATGTTGTTTAGCAAAAGAAAATACACTCTGCCCAACTCGAAACTGAGTACATGTGTTATGTACTCTAATGGCAACCAAAACATGATTTTATATGAGCAAAAATGAACCATCAATCATGTACAAAAAGTTGTATATTCCATAAATGAAAGATGTACAAGAGTGTGACAAAGCACTTCCATATAGGAATCGAATACAAAATTATGGTACATCATTGCCACATAGGAGTGTATTACAAAATTGTGGCAATGTGAAAAAGCACTTCCATATAGGAATCGAATACAAAATTATAGTACATCATTGCCACATAGGAGTGTAATACAAAATTGTGGCAACACATATATTTAAGGGGATCAAAACATTTACACCTGTAATCCTGCAACAAAGCATGTGTAAAATGAGACAAATTGACATGACATTTATAAACAACAACTAAACTACGAAACCAAGCTATAAGTTTACGTAATCATAGAATATTCTCCCATGAAATGATTGCACCATGTCCCTCTAAGTCTTGCAACAGTGCAGCCAATCCATGACGATATCCGTAAGATTCTTCGGTTCATGTCGAAGGACGATCCACTGCCAACTCCTATAATAAATATGCAAAATGTTAAATGAACATACATGATGTGCTAAACACAAAAAAATTCAATAATTAACATGATACTTACAAATTGGTAGCGCATACTGTCGTAGCCGCCGCTACCTAAATGCGACGTTCCAACCGTATCTAAACGTGTGGCAACCGCATCCCTCTATTGATGATATCAATCAGGAGTATGTTGCTACTCATCCTGAATTGATTCCCACTCTTCAACATCTAACCACACGGGCTTTGGTAAGCTTGATTTAAAGGCATCGCGAGCTTTCGACCGTCGATGAGACATCACCTCGCGTGCCGTATGCTGAATCCATTCCAAACTCACAAAAGGATTCCCAGGTGCTGGCTCTTGGTGTAATTCACAAGCCTACACATTTGGCTTGATGGATACATTGAATTCCATACACAAATGGAGAAGCATAGCAACTATTGCTAGTGGTTAATTACCACTTTACTTCCTTGTAAAAGATAGATTTGACTTGGAATCTTTGTAAACACCTACCAAAAGGAATTCGTGGAAAAAGGTTAGCTTTGATTGAAGGAATATCTCCTAGCATATAGGAGCTTGATCATAGGGAGCCAAAAGTTTGAATTTGAATTCAAATTTTTTACTCAATCACTATAAAAGTGATCATGAAAAAGTCACGGATAGAACTCATCACTCTCGAGCTTCTCATTACTGTTTCTGAGTGTGTGTGAGGCCTACACTCTAGCCCACACCTATCCACACAATTAGGCACTGAAGTTCATGCCAATGGATTTGTATAAAAGTGTCCATTATTACATATATCTTCATTAGTCATTTTTGAGTTCTCTGTTATAGTACTTGAAAGTCTATCAACTTGTGAAGATCATATCTCAGTCATTTCTCCATCAAATTAAAAGATTCAAAGCTTGTTGGATTCAGCTCAAAGTTCTCTACATACTACCAAAATGTGAAGAGATTCTATTTAGCCGTTTCAGAGAAAAGCTCATCGAGGTGATCATTGGTCAAATTCTCCTACAGTCCTAAAAAATCGATTCTGTTGATAAACTTCATAGTGTTCGAGAGATAATTAGATAACCCTAAAAGGAATTTTTCCAATTCCTACTGTGCTGGTCATACTAAAAAAACAATCCAGCAGGTGTGAAGACATAAATAGAAGGTTTTCTTGAGATTTTGAGTTTCAAAGTTATCTGTTTTGATTCAATCATTACACATATCATTTCCAAAGTACATAGGCCATTTTATGGTGTCATTGAAAAGCTAAGGAGGTCTATTTATCAACTCTAAAGCATCAGAGGACTGGTACAAAGCAAGATTTGGTAGTACCTACTCAATCTCTTGGAGTGTCCATCCATCTTTCCCAACACTGGTATCAGAGCAAACTAAGGTAAAATGGGAGATGGTTTTCTTTCATTTTTGATAAATTGAACAGGAACAACTATCAGGCATTGTCTCTAAGGATGAATACCTATCTACAAGGAAGGAGTCTTTATGGATACATCTCAGGAGATGAGGAAATCCCTCATTCAAAACAAGAGGATTGCCAACAAAAGAAGAACATGAAAAGCTCAACCCATGGTGTGCTAAGGATGCATTAGCAAGGTCTTATTTACTCAACTTCATCTCTGATTTTCTTTTGCCACACATTAGAAACTGTAAGACATCCCAAGAGACTTGGGAGACCTTGTCATCTTACTTCTCTTCCAACACAAGGGCTAGAAAAAATCAATTATGGATTGAATTCACCACATTAAGGAAGCAACCTAAGCAAGTTGTTTCAGAGTTTGTGACCAAGGTTAAAGATGTAGCAGATCAGTTAGCAAGCATAGGAGAAGAGATTGAAGAAGAGCAGATTGTAAGGCAAGTGATCAATGGGATCAAAGCTGATGACAAATGGGAAAGCTTCACCACTACCATGGATCTTTACATGGACATGCAAATTCCAGATCTTACAACTCTCATGGGACAATTATTCACTCATGAAGCCAAGCTCAACAAGAATGGAGATACATCCAAAGGTAATAAGTCTTCTGCCCTATAAACTGATAAGAAGTCTAAAGATAAAGGCAAGAACAAGAAGGTGGAAGATGAAGGCTCTATCTCCCAAGCCAACTATGCAGGAAGAGGTAGATCATGAAGAGGAAGGGACAGAGGAGATAAGCAAGGTAGGGGGAGATCCTATAACTCCTCAGCATGCAACATTTGTGGTTTATCAAATCATACTACAGATGAGTGTTTCAGGAATTACAAGAATCAGAGAGGAAGAGGATACCAAAGAGGTGGATACTCACAGTCAAGAGGTAGATTCAACCATCACCAAGGCTACAACAATAACTATAACAAAAATTACAACAACAATTATAATGGCAACTACCAAGGAGGATTCAAATCCAAAAAGGACAACAACAACTATACAGAAGAGCAGGATGATTCTCTTTTGATCATGAACATGACTTCAAAACTAGGTACAAATGATGACCACCTATTCTACATTGACTCAAGATGCTCAAATCATGTGGTTGGCAATGTAGCACCACTATATGATCTTGAGGAACCAAAAGGTAAGCATCAAGTCCAAACAGGTGATGACACCAAGCACTCAGTAGATAAATTTGGAAATGTTAAGACTTGTGATGTAAATCAGAACTTGTTGAATAGGGTACATTATGTACCAACCATTACCAAAAATTTGATGATGTGTTGGACAGATTGTGGAGAAAGGTTTGTAGGTTAGATTCAACCAATTTGGAGCATTTCTGGAGGATCCTAAGCAAGGGTTCAAGAGGATTACTAAAGGAGAAAAATCAGGTAGACATTTTACTTTTGAGCTAGAAGATACATAGAACATTGCATTATATAGTTATAAAGATCAAACACATTCAGAGCTTGAGATTTGGCACAAAAGATTAGGGCATGTAGGAGAAAGAACCTTGAAGCAGATATGCACGGATCAATGTGTTATTGGAATACCCAATGTTTCCAAACAACACATGATATATAAATGTAGTGCTTGTCAGTTTGGGAAGGCTCACAGGTTACCCTTCTCAAGGAAAGGATACATGCATGAAGACTACCTAGAGCTTGTCCATACAGATGTATGGGGACCAAACAAAGACCCCTCAATCTCAGGATCAAGGTACTATGTATCTTTCATGGATGATTATAGCAGGTGGACTGTATTGTACTTCCTGAAGCACAAGGATGAGGTGTTTAATTGCTTTAATCAATATCTTGCACTAGCTGAAAATCAAACAAGAAAGAACTTGAAGAGACTAAGGTCAGATGGAGGAGGTGAGTACTTCTCCAATGAGTTTGAAGACTTCTTGCAAGACAGAGGCATCAAAAGAGAAACTACCACAAGGTATACTCCTGAAAAGAATGGGGTAGTTGAGAGAAGAAATAGGTTGATTGTTGAAACAGCTAGGTCTATGTTGAATGAAAAAAAGTTACCTAATTACCTATGGGTAGAGAGTGTTTCTACCTCATAAACAGGTTACCATCTAAGTCCCTTGATGGGATGACACCCTATGAAGCATGGCATGGTAAGAGACCCTCACTAGACCATTGCAGGATATTAGGATGTGTAGCATATGTACACATTCCTTCTCAGATAAGAGGTAAGCTAGATCCTACGACTGAGAAGTGCATCTTTATTGGATATGACCTAAATAAGAAAGGTTACAAGTTTTATAACTCTTCCAATAAGGGATTCATGGTGAGTAGAGATGTTGTATTTGATGAAAATGATTCCTGGTATGAGAATGAATGCAGGAAATTTAAACTACTCTATGACTTGGAAGAGGAGTTTCCAAGTATTGCTAAGGAAGAACCGACTTAGAATGAAGACCTAACTTCAGATGATGAAGATGTTATCAACCTTGAAGAGTTCAAAGCATGGAAGTCCAAAGGCAAAGTCAAAATGAAGAAGCTTGAAGATATACCTGAATCTTGAAATCAGTCAATCAGAAGATCACAAAGAGAGAGAAAAACACCTATCAGATATGGGTATGATACATGTCTTGTTACTAAACACTCTGTCTACCTTGCCAAAGATTTGTCAATTGAGTAACCAAGATCATATGAAGAAGCCATAACCAAGAAAGAATGGAAAGAAGCTATGGATGAGGAGATGCAAGCACTCAAGGAAAGTGACACATGTGAGCTAGTATCAAAGAAGTAATCCATGAAGGTAATAGGATCGAGATGGATCTATACACTTAAAGGAAATTTGGATGGGTCAATTAACAGGTACAAAGCTAGATTGGTAGCCAAGGGTTTTGCACAAACCCAAGGCATTGACTATGAAGAGACATTCTCTCCTGTGGCCAAGATGCCAACAATCAGAGTGTTGGTAAGTGTGGCTACATCAAAAAATTAGAATATGTACCAATTGGATGTCAAGAATTCTTTCTTAAATGGATGGATTTCAGAGGAGGTATATATGTCACAACCTATTGGCTATGAAGACCCTAAGAAGGTAACATATGTTTGCAAATTGAAAAAGGCTTTATATGGTTTGAAGCAGGCACCTAAGGCATGGAATTAGAGGTTAACTACATATCTCCAAGACCAAGGTTTTATCATGAGCAATGCTGATACTTCTCTATTCATCAAGAGAAGTAATTCTGAGGTAATATACCTTTGTGTTTATGTTGATGACATCATACTTACAGGTAATGATGTTAATGGAATCAAACAAATCAAAAGCCAGATGATGAAGGAGTTCAAGATCAATGATCTTGGTCTACTAAAGTATTTTCTTGGGCTTGAGCTAGTCTATACTAACTCAGGAATATACATTACTGAGAAAAAGTACATACAGGATATGTTGAAGTTTCACTTGCAGGATGCCAAAGTGGCAAGTACTCCAATGCAGGTAAACGTAAAACTAAGTGCCCATGAAGGTGATAAAGTTAATGACATTATAGGTTATCAAAGTATGGTGGGTAGCTTGAACTATGCTACCTTAACAAGGATAGATATTGCATATGGAGTTAGTGTGTTAAGTCAGTTTATGCACAAGCCAAAGGTACCTCACTTAGAAGTTGCCAAGAGAATCTCGAAGTACCTCAAGGGTACACAACATCATGGTCTGTATTTCCCCCATACTTCAGATATTGATATCAAAATTTATTCAGATGCATATTGGGCAGGATGCAAGGATGATAGGAGGAGCACTTCAGGATACATTTCATTTGCAGGTGACAAATCAATATCATGGTCTTCAAAGAAGCAACCTACTGTTGCTTTGTCTTCTTCAGAAGCAGAGTATAGAGGAGTGGCTAATGCAACACAAGAAGCCATATGGATCAAACTAGAAATTATGTGGTAAACTCTGACTCTTCACCATACACCTCATCATCTCCATGAGTGACCTATTCTTCCATTCAACAACTCCATTATGTTGAGGTGTATATGGCACTATAGACTGGTGTTTTATCCCACATACAACCAGAAATGCATTAAAGTTAGTAGACATATATTTCCCCCCTCGATCAAAACGGAGGGTGCCCATTTTACATGCTAACAAATTCTTGAGTCAAAACCAAAAGTTATTTGAAGCACATAAACACTTCGGACCTTGCTTTCAATGGATATACCCATGCATGCCTAGAAAAATCATCAGTGAGATTCATGAAGTAAATATAGTTCCCAAAAGAGGGTGTCTGCATTGGACCACAGACATCACTATGAACAAGTTGCAACTTTTGAGTACCTCGAACGAACCATCTTTTGGGAAGGAGTGCCTCAAGTTTGGGCAAAGAGGAAACCATTTTAAATTTTTGCAGGTGTAGTAAGCTAGCAAAAATTAGATGACCAAAGCATACATGCCAAAGCTTTGCATCTAAGAAAGCCAGAGAATCATGTACTGCACATGTTGAATCATTCACAGAGTTTTCATAGTCTATGAGCTTATACGACCCACGACATAAAATGCCAGAAGCAATAATGACATCGTCATTTGACAGATCATGAATTGTACATGTGCCACCAAAAATTTCACAACCAAGCCAATCTTGGCTAAAGCTCAAACTAATAAGAGATTTTTCTTGACCCCTGGCACAAATAAAGCATCTGGCAATGTAAAAGAACTACCATTACCAATAGTCAGAATGATCTTACCAACTCCCATAACAGGATAAGAGGATTTGTTGGTGCATGTGATAGTATTCTCCGTAGGGGCATGCTTGAATGAAGTAAAGAAACTAAGCTACGAGGTAATATGTTTGATTGCCCCACTATCAACATCTGAGTCTACTATAGATATACACTAATCATGAGAAGATCGGGCATAGGTGCAAACGATGCTAAATGCACATTCTTCATTCTGCACAAGGTTAGGAGACTTTGTTTTGGGTGTAGAGGCCTCTGTAACAACCATTCCAACCTCTTTCTTCTTCGCCTCTTTAGCAGCTAGTTTTGGAGAGCTCTTTATGACATGATCATTTCCTTTACAGTATTTGCAAAACAATTTTTGCTTTTTGGTTTTGTTCTCTTCTCTATCTTCCTTCTTCGATTGTGCAAAATTAACATATTTTTGCTTACTAATAGAAGAGCTCCATTTACCTTTGCCTTTATGACTAGCCAAGAAAACTTGATCTGCAACATGCATAATGGACCTATTTCGCCTAGATTGATCTTCTTGCAATAGAACAAAGACTAGCTCCTCAAATGTTACCACATTTAGATTGCCTTTCATCATCAAATGAAGAGTAAAAGCAAAACTCTGATATGAATCGAGAAGACCATTCAGAAGAGTCTGCACAAGTGAGCTGTTAGGCAAGACTTCATCAGCAGAAATCAATTGTTCTTTCAAATCTTTGATCTTTGTCAAAAAAGTATCCGTGGAATCACCTTCATTCATGTGCTCAATCTCCAACTATATTTGGAGTTAAGGAACACGAGCCTCATTCCTTGCCTGGTATAAAGTGCCAAGTGTATCCCAAACATCCTTAGCTATTCTGCAAGAGCGAATGTGAGGAATAATGGCATGTTTGACAGAGAAGGCTATCAATGCATGTGCCTAAGCATCTCTGCCATCCCAACAAATTTGCTTTATAGTAGGTGCACCAGGAACTAGGCCATGAACATGAAGAATATTATCATCTTCAATGCCATCTGCATCACCTTCAGCAACTGTATTTACAGGTGAAATAGGGAGTTTTCCCGTACACAATGTTCCACAATCCTTTTACAACCAATACATGACACATCATATAAGCCCACAATGGATAATTGGTAATATCCAACTTATCCTCATCAACCAACATATGGAATACATCCGTCACTCCATACACTCAAGAGAGGAATGGAAAGTGAACCTTATAATCATGATTAAAAAAGCATTTTTCACAATAGCGAGGTGGCTTCTATATCTTGCTCTCCTCTCTATATTTATAGCAAAATGAAGCACAACATCAATAATGAAAGGAAGCATCTGCGCCAAAAAACAAAGAACTTTGCACATGTGCTCAGGTTGCCTCTAGCATTTTTAGTTTGAAGCTCGAGCATGGAAAGAAAAAAAAAGTTTTGGGAACAAGAAAAAAGGCATAGTACCCATGGGACTCTCCGTATCTCACAAAACAAGGGTTATTTTTTATTTTTTATTTTTTATTTTTTTGAGAGTACCATGAATTGGAAAGACACACACACCCGACCTCATAAGGTAGAAGCGCCCATCTTAGGGAACTTCATGGACACCCATCTTTGGGAACTCATGGATATGTCCAGCAAGGATTTGAACTCATGACTTCCTCCTAGAAATTCAAAGCATCAACTACTACGCTATGCGGGCTTGGACAAACAAGGATTATTGCCAAAGCATTAAAAAAAAAAGAACTTCTCGAACGCATCTAATTTCTATAACTCAAAGATATTACACGAATAGAGCGATCACATTGATTTAAGAAGTATGTCCGCAATCCATAAAGATTGAACACACAATCTCAACCTCAAAAATTGAGTGTCAACCAAGTCACCTACAATATTCAGCACTGTAAAATGCTTTTTAAGTGAACAGATTTGCCTGTTTTACTCAGATGTGGCCGGGGGATCAATGTAGCGATTACATTTGAGGGACCAAGCCCAGTTCCCGGCCGCTATTGAACATATTGCCCGGACGTAGTCTTCCATGTTGGGATTCGCAGACAAGTGTGGTGAATCCATAATCCGAGAAGCAAGCCCAACACATTCTTCATGTCGTGATGCGGTCATTTCCCAAGCTCTGCATGCAGCAGCGCCAAACGAGCTTCTTCCTCCTTGATTTCCATTCAAAGCAGCAGCAGGGTCTAGTCCACTTGCAGCACAGGGATTGTTATGGATAGGGAGCAAGCAAACCAGGTTGAGCACCTCCCCAAGCCGAAGCTCCTTGGGGAAGGAGAGTATGTCGTTAATCCAGGCAACGTGGTCACTGACGGCGGCTTGCAAAGCTTGTACGAGGGGATCAAGCAATATGTCGATGTCAAGATCGATCCCTAGGTCATACTCAGAGGCCACAATGCACAGTGGGGCTCCTACAGCTACGCGGCGCACGGTTATGTAGTCCGGCAGTGAGGGAGCCTTACCTTTCAAAGCTAGCTGCGCATTCCAGCGAACAGTCTGTACTTGCGCCATTACATATTCCGTCGCTGCTGCCTCGAAGCGAGCTTGTTGAGAGATGGGCATGCCATCGCGCTTCATGTCCTCCCACCATTCTGCCCCCAACCTCAAAGGTAAAACTTCACTACTGCTGTACTTATGCTTAGCTTCTTTCAGACGCTCTGGCCGGGTCTTCGTGGACTTGCGCCCGTGAAACAGCGCGCAATAGCTCTCTGCCTCCGTAGGATCGCTGCTCATTCTGCTACTTGTTGGAGCCACGTATCTCCAGCACCGCACTACAGTTGGCGCGTGCCAACTCATATGCCACCTGTACATAAGGACACACCGCTTTAAAACAGCCGCGCCTTTAGAATGCGCCGGATGATTGTAATTATAAACAATTGAATCAATAATTTAATACACACGTTCGGTTACACGCTTGTCTTGCTGTTCGGGCCTGTGAGGTTACTGTTATAGTTTCTTGCACATGGTATCTGGTTAGCCCCTGCGTGAAAGCACGAGGCTCCTCTTCGCGACTGCTGCGCTCTGCCAAGACGGATCACCATGGCTCAGAATGCTGCCTCGCGTGCCTATAAGGTGGATAAACTGAACGGAAGTAACTTCCAACCCTGGAAGCTGACAATGCGTATGATCATTCAGCGCATGGGCTTACTCTCAATGATCGACGGATCTGAAGCTTGCCCTGATCGCACTGATCCTAATCTTGCGAACAATGTCAAAGCATGGGATGAGAAGGATTTGAACGCGCGCCTCGAGACCTTGCTGCATATGACAGATTCTATCGAGCAAAGCGTTCGCCTCCTTACATCTGCACGTGAAATCTGGCAATATCTAGAATCAACCTACGAATCAAAGTCTGTAGCGTATCAAGTTAATCTCCTCAAACAATTAGTGGCACTAACTATGCGAGAAACGGATGCTGCTGAGATGTTCATCCAATCATGGCGAGTAAAGATGGACGACCTGTTGCTTTCCGGCCTCAAGCTCTCTGACGACGTTCAAGCGGTCATGCTTCTCTCTACTCTTCCACATTCTTTTCAGTCCTTCGTTTCAACAATCAGTAATACTGCCACACTCATTGTGCCTGCGATTGCACCTCTAGATATCCAAGAAATTGAACTTCGTCGTGCTGCACATACTACGTCACATGCATCTGCATCATCTTCCTCTCATGATTCTGTGTTAGCCATGTATAACGACACAAAATCACCCTCCTATAAAAGCAGATTTAACTCTGTCACTCCTCCACGCTCTCGACAATGGCAGTCCCCACATAAATCTTCTGTGCGCAAACATTCCCCTGCCCTTTTCCAACTCCAAGACCATACCATTATTATGGCAGATCTCCTCACCACACCCACCGGTCCAGTAGGACCCCTTCAATCACACCACCGCGTCGTGGACGCAAATCCTACTCTCGACATGCTTTGTTTTCTCTGAATGTTTGAGATTGCTTGCTAATTGAATGCAAGAGAGATTATCACATAATAGCTTTACTTGAACCTGTGTTTGTGGAAGCAGTTCTTTAAGTAGCATACTTAACCAAATACCTTCTTTCGCTGTGAGTGCCAAGGCCACAAATTCAGCCTCAGCTAAAGATAGTGCTACAACAACTTGTTTTTTGGAAAACCATGAGATTGAAGCACCTGCCAAAACAAATACGCCCCCTGAAGTAGATTTCCGTGAAGATATTTCTCCTCCCCAATCAGAGTCCGACCAGCCAGTTAGGTGAAGGATCGGGCTCGGGTTGGAGGATTTATGATATAAAAGGCCAAAGTGTTTGGTAGCTTGTAGGTAGCGAATGCAGCGTTTCAAGGAGTGCCAGTGGGGACGAGTAGGAGCATGCATGAAACAGGATAAAAAGTTCACAGCAAAGCATAGGTCAGGGCGTGTACAAGAAACTAAATAGCAAAAATTCCCAATAAGTGGGCGAATAAGTGCAAGAGTGGTAGCATTGAGGCTGGCAGAGGATGAATCAGCTGAACTGTCATCATATTGAATATGACGTGTCTTAACAGCCAAGGGAGTGGGCATTGGTTTGATGTCGGCAAAGCCAAATGCATGTAGAAGATCAGTTGCATAGCGTTGTTGATGGAGGAATAATGTGCCTGAGGAACGATCATGAATAATGTGCATGCTTAAGAAGGTAGATATGGGTCCCAAATTGGTTATCTTAAAGGCAGACCGTAGTTCACTTTTAACCCGGTCAATGTCTTCGCGATGGGAGCCAAGGAGGGCAATATCGCCAACATAGAGTGCGACGAAAAGGAGACGAGAGCCAGAATGACGAATGTATATATTTGGCTCAGATAATAACCGAGAAAATCCATGAGCCACCATAACAGTGTTAAACTTTTGAAACCACAAGCGAGGGGACTGTTTAAGGCCATATAGAGAACGGTGTAAGCGACATACATAATCAGGGTGAGTAGTGGAAACAAAGTACTCTGGTTGAGTCATGTAGAGTTCATCGGGAAGGTCGCCATGTAGGAAGGCTGTTTGTGTTGGAGATAGATGTCTGCGGAAGCACGCGAACAACACAAGGAAGAAGAAGAAGCTTGGAGCACAACACACAAGACTGAATGTATTACTAGAGAATGTACAAAGATAAGTAGCCCATTAGGGCAATAGGCGTATATACAAGCCGGCAAAAAAAAACCTCCTAAAGAGGGAAAAAAGTGCCCCGGCGGTCCTAGAGTGTTCACACACATCACTACCTAAATATATCAACAGTTTGGATGTCCAAGTGATCAATGTATAGGTCAAACTCAATAGCCAAGGCAAATAATAGACGTAAGGAAGTAAGTCGGATAACCGGAGAAAAGGTCTCATTGTAGTCAAGTCCAGGGACTTGAGTATAACCGTGAGCAACTAATCGGGCCTTATAGCGCGCAACAGTTCCATCAGGGTGTAATTTACGACGAAGTAACCAACGACAGCTAATCGGTTTACGAGAGGGTGGAAGTGGAACCAAGGTCCAAGTGTGATTTTGTAATAAGGCCTCATATTCCTCAGTCATAGCCTGTTTCCATAGGGAAGCATCAGGTCTTGAAAGGGCTTCAGCTGGTGTGAGGGGATCAGATAGGTCACTCGGGGAGATATCAGTGGAGTAACAGTCATGTATAGATGTAAGAGTGTCATTATAGACATCAATTAGAGAGCGCCATCGTGAGGATGAGATTTCAGAGTCTGATGTGGAATCAAGCAGGTGATCATGGGAGGGGATCATGTGGCAGGTCATCATCTGAATTAGTAGAGCGAAAGAAGATTCATCTTTCTTATACATCAAGGCATATTATGTGGGCTGATCTACAAACAAAACCACTTGCTGCAGAGAAGTTTTGTTTATGCAGGAAACATATTGGAGTTGTTCAAAAACCCTCTTAAGCTTCAACGATGCTGGAGCTAAGGGGGAGTGTTGGAGCCACGTATCTCTAGCACCACACTACAGTTGGCGCGTGCCAACTCATATGCCACCTGTACATAAGGACACACCGCTTTAAAACAGCCGCGCCCTTAGAATGCACCGGATGATTGTAATTATAAACAATTGAATCAATAATTTAATACACACGTTCGGTTACACGCTTGTCTTGCTGTTCGGGCCTGTGAGGTTACTGTTATAGTTTCTTCCACACTACTATTATCTATGGCGTCGTCGAAGGTAATAAACCAGTACATCAGTTTCAACAGCGTCAGAGAACGCTGATAAGAGGCCGACCTGGA
Source organism: Ceratopteris richardii (assembly GCA_020310875.1). Taxonomy (NCBI): domain Eukaryota; kingdom Viridiplantae; phylum Streptophyta; class Polypodiopsida; order Polypodiales; family Pteridaceae; genus Ceratopteris; species Ceratopteris richardii. The sequence continues at coordinate 80,901,938 of CM035437.1, forward strand.
CCAGAAGGAGCACGCTAGCCACCCATAAGCCGCGGTATGAATTTTTCCTATTTCTGATTCAGTCAGCACATCCCATAGGTTGTCTCTTGCCCATTGACACAAGTCCTCTTGTAGAGCTGCATGGCGTGGATGCAGACGTAGTGACAACATACCGCTCTCATGAAGGGTACGAGCTGCAGCAGGGATACAATCCACGACCATTTGGTTTCCCAGATTGACGTTTGCTTGGATAGACGTCATGACTTCTCTCTCTCTCTCACACACACAATGTGTCTGTCGTCTGCACTAGCAAGGAAAGGTATGAGAGTTCAATCTGTAAGCTGTGATACATTTATAGGGGGTCATACCGAAGGTCTCAGTTTCTTACGGACTATTGCCGTGCAGATGTGTAGCCTTGACGACGTTTGACGACGTGCTGTCGAGGAAGAAATCCGAATTGAACGACGGCTGTTTCAGATTGAGAGAAAAGCAGATGCGAATCGAAATATTTCGCGAATGGACGTTGAATCTTGTGAGGAAATGCACTGGAAAGGTACCAGCACTGTGGAGAAGCCACCGTCAATGGCGAATGTGTAACGATGAGCATTGAAAACATTGTAGTTCGATTTGAGAAACAGGAATTCCGCTGTACATAACGCACACTTTGCACTGGAAATGCGCAGTCCAGATTGTAGCATTGAGTTTTTTTTTGGGTCCTTCTCTCTTATCGAGACGCTAATCAAGTGTGCTCGAAAATCTTGTAAACACACAAAAGGATCTCAAGAAGATGTCCACATGACAATATGAAGACGGAAACTCCACTAGACGTTGACAGGAGATTCTGAGAGAAGCAAAGATGTAGAGGAAAAGCTGCAAATGACCAAATGGTTTTTTTCTTTTTATTTTTTAAATAAATATAAAGGAAGTTCGGCCATTGCCTACTCTCCGAGACTTGAATTAAATGAAAAGATAAGAAAAGTACAAAGGAATGGGACTAGTGCTCACGGGACACCTCAAGTCCCACAAAGCAGGGGTAGCTCTTGTCAAGTTTACATGGAATTACAAAGAAGGTTAATTACCCTCTCATCACCCTCATGTGGGGCACTTATGACATGGAATTACAAAGAAGGTTAATTACCCTCTCATCACCCTCTCATCACCCTCATGTGTTCCTGATCAGGAGGAGCACTTATGATGCCTGAAAGAGGGGGATTTCTTACAATTGGTGATTCTTTTACCAAGGAGGAACAATAATTTTTCAATCGACTACTCTTTGGGAGAGTCGCCAAAGTTATAAGCACATATTTCCCGCCAGATCTTCCAGAGGACCTCTCCTCTGATGGCATTCCAAAGCGACGCCGAGCTGTTGATCGCTTCTCCCAGCAGAGCTTGTTTCCAGCTGATATGCTTTTGAAGTATATATATATTTTTTCGACAATTTTCCATATCCTCTTGGAGTTGGGACACATAAAGAAGATGTGGCGAACATCTTCAATTGACCGGTGACAACGCTTGCACCAAGGAGACGTCCCACAACGCTTGCATTCCAAAGCGACACCGAGCTGTTGATCGCTTCTCCCAGTAGAGCTTGTTTCTAGCAGATATGCTTTTGAAGTATATATATATTTTTTCGACAATTTTCCATATCCTCTTGGAGTTGGGACACTTAAAGAAGATGTGGCCAACATCTTCATTTGACCGGTGACAACGCTTGCACCAAGGAGACACCCCACAAATTTTTCTAGCATTTAAGTTGGTCCAGATTCCTCGATGAAGAATTTGCCATAAGAGAACATACTTTTTGATTTCTATGAGAGGGTGCTAGATAGCAATGAACTTCATGTCCCACATTAGCTACGTCCATCAATACAACATATCGAGGGTATACCGAGGCTGCTACCGAGGAAAATGAACTGGCACAATTTTTTGTGATGTCGGTGTTATGGTCGGTATGCACGTCGGAAACATAACGCCGGTATGGGCACCGATATGTCCATGGGTATGGGCATCGGTATGGGTGTCGGTATAATCGTCGGTATTACCGACGCTCATACCGACACACATACCGACGTCTCTATTGGGTGTACCGATGCCCGTACCGACGACTCTACTGGGCGTACCGACGCCCATACCGACGACCATATCTACACAAATTTTTTTGGGCAGAGTGTGTTGTCTATTGCCACAACATGATGTTTTTTAGCAAAAGACAATACAGTCTGCCCAACTCTAAATTGAGTACATGTGTTATGTACTCTAATGGCAATCAAAACATGATTTTATATGAGCAAAAATGAACCATGAATCATGTACAAAAATTTGTATATTCCATAAATGAAAGATGTACAAGAGTGTAACAAAGCACTTCTATATAGGAATCAAATACAAAATTATGGTACATCATTTCCACATAGGAGTGTAATACAAAATTGTGGAAATGTGAAAAAGCATTCCATATAGGAATGGAATACAAAATTATAGTACATCATTGCCACATAGGAGTGTAATACAAAATTGTGGCAAAGCATATACGTAAGGGGATCAAAACATTTACACCTGCAATCCTGCAACAAAGCATGTGTAAAATGAGACAATTGACATGATATTTATAAACAACAACTAAAATACGAAACCAAGCTATAAGTTTACCTAATCATAGAATATTCTCCCATGAAATTATTGCACCGCGTCCCTCTAAGTCTTGCAACAGTGCAACCAATCCATGATGATATCCGTAAGGTTCTTCAGTTCGCGTCGGAGGATGACCCACTACCAACTCCTATAATAAATATGCAAAATGTTAGATGAACATACATGATGTGCTAAACACAAAAAAATTCAATAATTAATATGATACTTACAAATTGGTAGCGCATAATGTCGTAGCCGCCGCTACCTAAATGCGACGTTCCAACCGTATCCAAACGTGTGGCCGCCGCATCTCTCTGTTGATGATATCCATCAGGAGTGTGTTGCTAGTCATCCTGAATCAATTCCCACTCTTCAACATCTAACCACACAGGCTTCGGTAAGCTTGCTCTAAAAGCATCCGGAGCTTCCGACCGTCGATGAAACATCACCTCGCGTGCCGTATGTTGAATCCATTCCGAACTGACAATAGGATTCCCACGTGTTGGCCGGTAGTCTTCATATTATATCGATTGTGTGAAATTGTTTTTAGAATCCCTATCCTGTTCGCTTCATTTTAGCATTACAGAATGTCCAAACTCTATGGAGCAAAGTTGTCGAATGCGCTGACGTATTGACTTCCCGGCTGCATCCATGACTAGAGCTCCATTACATATGTGATATATTTTGGAGTCCTCATGGTCATGTGCTTCCCAAGGTGTACGTGGAGATCCCGTCTGATCCAATGTGAAGATCCCATCTGATCCAATGTGTGTATGCATATGCATGTGTGTATGCATGTGCATATTTGTATGCATATGAATGTGTGTACACATATGCATTGTGTGTATGCATATGCATGTATATGTGTATGCATATGCATGTGTGTATGCATATGAATGTGTGTATGTGTGTGTGTATGTGTGCATGTGTGTATGCATATGTGTGTATGCGTGCATGTGTGCATGTGTGTATGTGTATGCATATGCATGTGTGTATGTGTATGCATATGCATGTGTGTATGCATATGCATGTTTGTCTGCATATGCATATGTGTATGCATATGCATTGTGTGTATGCATATGCATATGTGTATGCATATGCATTTGTGTGTATGCATATGCATTTGTGTGTATGCATATGCATGTGTGTATGCATATGCATGTTTGTATGCATATGAATATGTGTATGTGTGTATGTATGCATGTGTGCATGTGTGTATGCATATGCATGTGTGTATGCATATGCATGTTTGTGTGCATATCCATGTTTGTATGCATACGCATTGTGTGTATGCATATGCATTGTGTGTATGAATATGCATTGTGTGTATGCATTGTGTGTATGCATATGCATTGTGTGTATGCATATGCATTGTGTGTATGCTAGATAACCATGAACTTCATGTCCCACCGTAGCTACATCCATCACTACAATATATCGAGGGTATACCGAGGCTGCTACCGAGAAAAATGAACTGGCACAATTTTTCCAAGACGTCGGTGTTATGGTCGTTATGCGCGTCGGAAACATAACGCTGGTATGGGCACCGGTATGTCCGTGGGTATGGGCATCGGTATAATCATCGGTATTATCGATGCTCATACCGACGCCCATACCGACATCTCTGCTGGGTGTACCGATGCCCGTACCGACGACTCTACTGGGCATACCTATGCCCATACCGATGACCATATCTACACAAATTTTTTGGGCAGAGTGTGCTGTTATTGCCACAGCATGATGTTGTTTAGCAAAAGAAAATACACTTTGTCCAACTCTAAACTGAGTACATGTGTTATGTACTCTAATGGCAACCAAAACATGATTTTATATGAGCAAAAATGAACCATCAATCATGTACAAAAAGTTGTATATTCCATAAATGAAAGATGTACAAGAGTGTGACAAAGCACTTCCATGTAGGAATCGAATACAAAATTATGGTACATCATTGCCACATAGGAGTGTATTACAAAATTCTGGCAATGTGAAAAAGCACTTCCATATAGGAATCGAATACAAAATTATAGTACATCATTGCCACATAGGAGTGTAATACAAAATTGTGGCAACACATATATGTAAGGGGATCAAAACATTTACACCTGTAATCCTGCAACAAAGCATGTGTAAAATGAGACAAATTGACATGACATTTATAAACAACAACTAAAATACAAAACCAAGCTATAAGTTTACCTAATCATAGAATATTCTCCCATGAAATGATTGCACCACGTCCCTCTAAGTCTTGCAACAGTGCAGCCAATCCATGACGATATCCATAAGATTCTTCGGTTCGTGTCGAAGGACGACCCACTGCCAACTCCTATAATAAATATGCAAAATGTTAAATGAAGATACATGATGTGCTAAACACAAAAAAATTCAATAATTAACATGATACTTACAAATTGGTAGCGCATACTGTCGTAGTCGCCACTACCTAAATGCGACGTTCCAACCGTATCCAAACGTGTGGCTGCCGCATCTCTCTATTGATGATATCGATCAGGAGTATGTTGCTACTCATCCTGAATTGATTCCCACTCTTCAACATCTAACCACACAGGCTTTGATAAGCTTGATTTAAAGGCATCGCGAGCTTCCGACCGTCGATGAGACATCACCTCGCGTGCCGTATGCTGAATCCATTCCCAACTCACAAAAGGATTCCCAGGTGCTGGCTCTTGGTGTAATTCACAAGCCTACACATTTGGCTTGATGGATACATTGAAGTCCATACACAAATGGAGACGCATAGGAACTATTGCTAGTGGTTAATTACCACTTTACTTCCTTGTAAAAGATAGATTTGACTTTGAATCCTTGTAAATACCTATCAAAAGGAATTCGTGGAAAAAGGTTAGCTTTGATTGAAGGAATATCTCCTAGCATATAGGAGCTTGATCATAGGGAGCCAAAAGTTTGAATTTGAATTCAAATTTTTACTCAATCACTATAAAAGTGATCATGAAAAAGTCACGGATAGAACTCATCACTCTCGAGCTTCTCATTATGTGTGAGGCCTACACTCTAGCCCACACCTATCCACACAATTAGGCACTGAAGTTCATGCCAATGGAATTGTATAAAAGTATCCATTATTACATATATCTTCATTAGTCATTTTTGAGTTCTCTGTTATAGTACTTGAAAGTCTATCAACTTGTGAAGATCGTATCTCAGTCATTTCTCCATCAAATTAAAAGATTCAAAGCTTGTTGGATTCAGCTCAAAGTTCTCTACATACTACCAAAATGTGAAGAGATTCTATTCAGCCGTTTCAGAGAAAAGCTCATCGAGGTGATCATTGGTAAAATTCTCCTACAGTCCTAAAAAATCGGGGGTAAAGTTTACTTTGCTAAAGTGATTTCTCTGAGCATAGTTAGTCATTTTATATCCTTCCACTTGGAATAGTTAGCTTGCTAAGATAATTAGATACCCCTAAAAGGAATTTTTCCAATTCCTACTGTGCTGGTCATACTGATCAAAAAATCCAGCAGGTGTGAAGACATAAATAGAAGGTTTCTTGAGATTTTGAGTTTCAAAGTTATCTGTTTTGATTCAATCATTACACATATCATTTCCAAAGTACATAGGCCATTTTATGGTGTCATTGAAAAGCTAAGGAGGTCTACTTATCAACTCTAAAGCATTAGAGGGCTGGTACAAAACAAGATTTGGTAGTAACTACTCAATCTCTTGGAGTGTCCATCCATCTTTCCCAACAGTGGTATCATAGCAAACTAAGGTAAAATGGGAGATGGTTTTCTTTCATTTATTGATAAATTGAACAGGAACAACTATCAGGCATTGTCTCTAAGGATGAATACCTATCTACAAGGAAGGAGTCTTTATGGATACATCTCAGGAGATGAGGAAATGCCCTCATTCAAAACAAGAGGATTGCCAACAAAGGAAGAACATGAAAAGCTCAACCCATGGTGTGCTAAGGATGCATTAGCAAGGTCTTATTTATTCAACTCCATCTCTGATTTTCTTTTGCCACACATTAGGAACTGTAAGACATCCCAAGAGACTTGGGAGACCTTGTAATCTTACTTCTCTTCCAATACAAGGGCTAGAAAAAATCAATTATGGATTGAATTCACCACATTAAGGAAGCAACCTAAGCAAGCTGTTTCAGAGTTTGTGACCAAGGTTAAAGATGTAGCAGATCAGTTAGCAAGCATAGGAGAAGAGATTGAAGAAGAGCAGATTGTAAGGCAAGTGATCAATGGGATCAAAGCTGATGACAAATGCGAAAGCTTCACCACTGCCATGGATCTTTACATGGACATGCAAATTCCAGATCTTACAACTCTCATGGGACAATTATTCACTCATGAAGCCAAGCTATACAAGAATGGAGATACATCCAAAGGTAATAACTCTTCTGCCCTATAAACTGATAAGAAGTCTAAAGATAAAGGCAAGAACAAGAAGGTGGAAGATGAAGGCTCTATCTCCCAAGCCAACTATGCAGGAAGAGGTAGATCATGAAGAGGAAGGGGTAGAGGAGGTAAGCAAGGTAGGCAGAGATCGTATAACTCCTCAGCATGCAACATTTGTGGTTTATCAAATCATACTACAGATGAGTGTTTCAAGAATTACAAGAATCAGAGAGGAAGAGGATACCAAAGAGGTGGATACTCACAGTCAAGAGGTAGATTCAACCATCACCAAGGCTACAACAACAACTATAACAACAATTACAACAAAAATTACAATGGCAACTACCAAGGAGGATTCAAATCCAAAAAGGACTACAGCAACTATACAGAAGAGCAGGATGATTCTCTTTTGATCATGAACATGACTTCAAAACCTGGTACAAATGATGACCACCTATTCTACATTGACTCAGGATGCTCAAATCATGTGGCTGGCAATGTAGCACTACTATATGATCTTGAGGAACCAAAAGGTAAGCATCAAGTCCAAACAGGGATGACACCAAGCACTCAGTAGATAAAGTTGGAAATGTTAAGACTTGTGATGTAAATCAGAACTTGTTGAATAGGGTACATTATGTAACAACCATTACCAAAAATTTGATTAGTGTTGGACAGACTGTGGAGAAAGGTTTGCAGGTTAGATTCAATTACTAAAGGAGAAAAATCAGGTAGACATTTTACTTTTGAGCTAGAAGATACAAAGAACATTGCAATATATAGTTATAAAGATCAAACACATTCAGAGCTTGAGAAGATTAGGGCATGTAGGAGAAAGAACCTTGAAGCAGATATGCACGGATCAATGTGTTATTGGAATACCCAATGTTTCCAAACAACACATGATATATAAATGTAGTGCTTGTCAGTTTGGGAAGTCTCACAGGTTACCCTTCTCAAGGAAAGGATACATGCATGAAGACTACCTAGAGCTTGTCCATACAGATGTATGGGGACCAAGCAAAGACCCCTCAATCTCAGGATCAAGATACTATGTATCTTTCATGGATGATTATAGCAGGTGGACTGTATTGTACTTGCTGAAGCACAAGGATGAGGTGTTTAATTGCTTTAAACAATATCTTGGACTAGTTGAAAATCAAACAAGAAAGAACTTGAAGAGACTAAGGTCAGATGGAGGAGGTGAGTACTTCTCCAATGAGTTTGAAGACTTCTTGCAAGACAGAGGCATCAAAAGAGAAACTACCACAAGGTATACTCCTGAACAGAATGGGGTAGCTGAGAGAAGAAATAGGTTGATTGTTGAAACAGCTAGGTCTATGTTGAATGAAAAAAAGTTACCTAATTACCTATGGGTAGAGAGTGTTTCTACCTCATAAACAGGTTACCATCTAAGTCCCTTGATGGGATGACACCCTATGAAGCATGGCATGGTAAGAGACCCTCACTAGACCATTGCAGGATATTTGGATGTGTAGCATATGTACACATTCCTTCTCAGATAAGAGGTAAGCTAGACCCTACAGCTGAGAAGTGCATCTTTATTGGATATGACCTAAATAAGAAAGGTTACAAGTTTTATAACCCTTCCAATAAGGGATTCATGGTGAGTAGAGATGTTGTATTTGATGAAAATGATTCTTGTTATGAGAATGAATGCAGGAAATTTAAACTACCCTATGACTTGGAAGAGGAGTTTCCAAGTCTTGCTAAGGAAGAACCGACTCAGAATGAAGACCCAACTTCAGATGATGAAGATGTTATCATACTTGAAGAGTTCAAAGCATGGAAGTCCAAAGGCAAAGTCAAAATGAAGAAGCTTGAAGATATACCTAAATCTTGAAATCAGTCAACCAGAAGATCACAAAGAGAGAGAAAAAAACCTATCAGATATGGGTATGATACATGTCTTGTTACTAAACACTCTGTCTACCTTGCCAAAGATTTGTCAATTGAGGAACCAAGATCATATGAAGAAGCCATAACCAAGACAGAATGGAAAGAAGCTATGGATGAGGAGATTGAAGCACTCAAGGAAAGTGATACATGGGAGCTAGTATCAAAGAAGGAATCCATGAAGGTAATAGGATCCAGATGGATCCATAAACTTAAAGGAAATTTGGATGGGTCAATTAACAGGTACAAAGCCAGATTGGTAGCCAAGGGTTTTGCACAAACGCAAGGCATTGACTATGAAGAGACATTCTCTCTTGTGGCCAAGATGCCAACAATCAGAGTGTTGGTAAGTGTGGCTACATCAAAAAATTAGAATATGTACCAAGTGGATGTCAAGAATTCTTTCTTAAATGGATGGATTTCAGAGGAGGTATATATGTCACAACCTACTGGCTATGAAGACCCTAAGAAGGTAACATATGTTTACAAATTGAAAAAGGCTTTATATGGTTTGAAGCAGGCACCTAAGGCATGGAATTGCAGGTTAACTACATATCTCCAAGACCAAGGTTTTATCATGAGCAAGGCTGATACTTCTCTATTCATCAAGAGAAGTAATTCAGAGGTAATATACCTTTGTGTTTATGTTGATGACATCATACTTATAGGTAATGATGTTAATGGAATCAAACAAATCAAAAGCCAGATGATGAAGGAGTTCAAGATCAATGATCTTGGTCTACTAAAGTATTTTCTTGGGCTTGAGTTAGTCTATACTAACTCAGGAATATACATTACTGAGAAAAAGTACATACAGGATATGTTGAAGAAGTTTCACTTGTAGAATGCCAAAGTGGCAAGTACTCCAATGGAGGTAAACCTAAAACTAAGTGCCCATGAAGGTGATAAAGTTAATGACATTATAGGTTATCAAAGTATGGTGGGTAGCTTGAACTATGCTACCGTAACAAGGATAGATATTGCATATGGAGTTAGTGTGTTAAGTTAGTTTATGCACAAGCCAAAGGTACCTCACTTAGAAGTTGCCAAGAGAATCTCGAAGTACCTCAAGGGTACACAACATCATGGTCTGTATTTCCCCTATACTTCAGATATTGATATCAAAATTTATTGAGATGCATATTGGGCAGGATGCAAGGATGATAGGAGGAGCACTTCTGGATACATTTCATTTGCAGGTGACAAACCAATTTCATGGTCTTCAAAGAAGCAACCTACTATTGCTTTGTCTTCTTGAGAAGCAGAGTATAGAGGAGTGGCTAATGCCACACAAGAAGCCATATGGATCAAACTATTGTATACAGAATTGGGTTTGTATACTAGGTCACCAATAATTTTTGGAGATAATACAATCTCACTTCACCTTGCAACTAATCCTATCTATCATGCTAGGACCAAACATATAGAGGTCCATTAACATTATGTGCGAGAGAAGTTGCTAAACAAAGACATTCAACTAACCTATGTATCAACCAATATGCACTGTGCAGATTTGTTGACTAAAGCTGCTAGTCGGCCATCGGATTGGGACAGATGTAACGGAAATCTTTGTAAAACACGTGCGAAAGGTTGTTACACGCATATTTGTAAATCTTTATAAAGCAATGAAAAGAAGCGCTCCGGTGTGTGTGGGATTTGGGCCTATTGTTGTGTTATCGCAAGACTGTTTGTGTGGTTGTCTATCTGAATGATTGATGTAGTGTTTGTTTTGGCATAATCTCTATGTTTGCAGTCTTGTTCGTATCAGGCTTTGTCTAAGGTTTGTTGTTTATCATCGATCTCGGTTCTGTTGATAAACTTCATATTGTTCGAGAGATAACTATGCTATCAGTCTGAATGTTATTGTGTGATGATTGGAGTTCTCAGAGTACCATAGCAATCTTCCTCATAGACTAATGGTACTATGCGTATCTGTGTTTCTTACCTAGTGAACCCCGTTAAGGTTGTGAGTTTCATTACTGTTGTCTGAATAAGTTGTTTATGCCTCTCCGTGGAATTGTGCTAGCGTCCTATGTATTACGGCTCCTTGAAAGTTGTTTCTTCAAGAATTGATGAAATCCGAGCAACTGTGTTAATATTCTGATATTCAGATCTGTACTGTGTTGTTGTAGTGTGGGGATCTGTCTGCCTGCGGCAAGGTTAAGTAGAGTAAGGATCTGCTAAGTTGAGTATTGGACCTCCAGTACTGTGTGCTGAACCCTCAAGTTCTCTGTGTTATGGTGTTGTTTGATCTTGATACCCGTTCTGTGAAGTTGCTAGAATACTCTTGTTTCTGGCATTTCCAGTAAGTTTATGTGTAGATGCAATATGGCATCTTAGTGCATTTGATACGTTTGGTTGAGCTAAGACTGTGACAGTACATTCTAAGTACGGTACGCCGATAGAGCTCTCAGCAGTAGTACAGTACTGAGTGTGAACAGTACCTTTGGGAACTAAGTACAAGGCCTCTGTATAATAGACCCCTACGACTCCCAAGAACCCACTTAGGTCGGTTAAACGCACTTCTGATAGTTAGAACGAAGCGTTTAACAGTTTAACATTTAACACTTGGTGCCGTCTGTGGGAAGGTGGCATCAAGATCGTTATTCGTCTGTCGAAATCGAACATCAAGATTACGATTTGTTTGTTGAAAGTAGCAACAGAACCAGATTGTTGCATACTTGTTGTGGAAATGTGATTATAAAGTTTTAAATCGATAGTGATACTTCGCGATTAGTACAAAAGATGATACATGCCGGTTACTCGATCCGGTGAAACGTATCCCAAGAACCATCAGTCTGGAGTACTTAATGTACTAAAGACAACTCTGGGAGGTAGAAGTACAACTAGGTCTGACCCATTTGGCAAGAAAGTCAAGAACGTTAGAATTGATTCTGGTCATATTCCAGTGGAACGTGTTACACCTCTAGTACATTCCGGTACTATTTTGGCACAGTCTGTCGAAGATATAGTAACTCCAGAATCTACCAAAACGCAGTCTGAAGCTAGTTTAACAATCTTGGATAGAGATTCAAATTTGTTTACGACTAGAACCACTTTAGCCAAAGAAATTGGCGACGGCGAAAAAACACCTTATTTTGGCAAAATTTCGACACATTCCGGTGATATTTCGGTAACAAAATCACAGTTTTTCGGCGATGGTTTACCATTTTTTGGTGAATCTTCAGCCTAGCCACCGCTTTTTGGAGTAAGTTCCCCTACACTGGACATTAAGAAGGAAGGAAAGTTGTTCGAAACCGAGATTCGGAGCATACTGAACAAGATTGTCGAGCCAGAAAGTGCACCGTCCGACGATACAGATTCCGATAGTTCAGATATTCCGCCCCGAGATACAGAAGATAGTCACAATACACTCGCCATGAACATGCAACAACAACAACAACAGTCGTGTCCACCCAGACCACCTCCAACAGGAGTGACGTACACTAAATTTGGTGGATTCCTAGGAGATGATCCGGATGCTCACGTATGCACATTCGAGATAAGCTACGCAATTCTCAACCATCCACCGGATCCGGCGTATAAAGCTATTGTCTTCCAATCTACATTGGTCAATGAAGCAGCTAGATGGCTTACAGAATATGATATTAATCATTCGGCACCTATGAAGCAGTACGAGATGCCTTTTTGCAAAGATTCAGACTAAAGAAGAATCCAGCCAAAATTTTTGACTATCTGCAAAACAACAGACAGAAGGTAAATCAAACAGTACAGGAATACGCTACTCTATTCAGGACTCACTTAAGGCAGTTACCACCAGCACATGCCAACCTACCGGACGACATTATTACTCAGTGGTTCATCAATGGCTTGACCCCACAACAGAAACAGATTATGATCATACGCTGTGTAGGAGCTATGACGCTAGATGCAGTAATCGCAATGGCTCTGCACCTGGAAAACAAGGTTGGAGGATTTACAGAGGATCTGGAGTGGTTAAAAACAAACAGAAATGTCGTCAAAGATATGTCCAGAGAAGTATACTACATCACATGCAAGAATTCAGGCCATACTAGTGCCACTTGTGCACTTAATCAGCTATTATGTGCTATCTGCAACACTGTCGGACACACCACCGAAAACTACGCATATAACGCCAAAGTGTAGGGAACCGCAACTGTCAATGCTATTATATAGGAACCAGGACAACCAGCCAATCATTATGTACCTCCGCAAATGAGGAACAATCAGCAATAAGGATATCGAAATTACAGAGGACAGAGAAATAACAACTACAACGTAAACCGCTGGCAGACCAAACCACCACCGGAAAACCCCAATCTACCACCACCGCGCTGTCATTTCTGTGGTGAATTTGGTCACATTAGAAGATTTTGTAAAGATGCAGCTGAGTATGATCAGAGGAAGAAAGAACGTGAAAATCCAATGGCTAATAGGGTACAAATTACACCAGTGGAAACACACGCTACAGTAATTCAGACCTGCTCCGGTAAACAACTGCAGCCTGTAGTAGAATTATTTGAACCAGGTATACGCGAACAACAAAGGATGTATAACAAGGCTAGTCAATGGACCACCGCAGAACCTCGAGTCTTCCCAGATCCTATTCCGGTAACCCAGACTCCATTAACCGAAGAAGGAACACAACAACAGGATTCCAATTTAGCAGCAGGCACATCATCAGCAGCAGATACATCAGTAGCAGCAGGCACCTCCTCAGCGATAGACACATAATCTTTAGCAGGCGCATCATCTTCAGATTCTGTGGAAACAATCCAATCACAAAAGGCCTGGGAAATTTTATCTAAAGCATCCATCACTCTTCCTTTAAGCCAATTACTTGCACTAGTACCGGGAGTTCGACAGCAATTTCAACAACAGTTCAGTCCTTCGCCTCCTTGCATTCCTGCGACAGCAACGGTGCAACCGGAACCTGATTCTACGGTCGATCATTTAGTTCCTCTGATTACGGTATGGTATAAGAATCATAAAATCACACAGGTACTAATTGATGGAGGATCTGGAGTCAACATTGCTACTGCTGCACTATGTAAAAGGTTAGGGTGGACCGAAATCGAACCAGTTCAGTTTTTTGTCAGAATGGCCGATCAATCAAGAGTCCATCCGATTGGACTTGTACGAAATGTACCAATCACTTTACAAGGTACAACATTTAAAATGACTTTTGTCATACTAGATTTATCGGAATCCACTCTTGATTACAACCTCCTTTTCGGTCGACCTTGGCTGAAGCACGCTAAGGTGATACAGGATTGGTCTGCACAAGAGCTCACTTTCAAAGATAAAAATCGTAAATACATTGTAAAATTAGACTCTATACAACCTTGCGAGTTGCATGCTAGACCGTATTTGGCAGAACCAGTTCATATGCTAGATGGTTTGTCAGATGATGAAGAAGAAGAGTTTCTGAAAAATAACATTGACTTGATTTCCGTAGGAACTGTTGATCTACAATTTGTTGTAGATAACTAGAACCCGATAGTTTGTACGGTAATGACTGTAACAGAAGAAGATAAGAAAGAAGATACTGCGGTTATAGATGACGCTCAATTGCAACAACTTTTAAGCCAGCTGACGATACAGAGAAGCCTCGATAATTTTATGTTTCAGAAGATCAGTTGATCACTTATAATCTAGGCGATGAAGATCATCCGCGTCCAGTGAAGATAAAGCAAAACTTACCGGAAACATTTCAAGCAGGCTTAATCCAGCTACTCCGAGAATTCTCCCACGTCTTTGCATGGGATTACAAAGATATGAAAGGATTGGACCCGTGCATCTATCAGCACAGAGTCATGCTGAAGCCGGAGGCCAAACTGAACAAACAACCCAGCTATCGGATGAATCCAAATTATGCATCACAGGTAAAAGCAGATAGGCTATTGAAGGTTGGATTCATTGTACCAGTAGAGCACGCTGAGTGGATCTCACCAATTGTTATTGTTCCGAAAAAGAATAAGCAATTACGAATATGTGTAGATTACCGGAAACTAAACGCAGCTACAGTGCCTGATCCTTTTCCGATCCCTTTTCTTGACACAATGCTTGATAGAAAAGCAGGACATGAAATGTATTCATTCCTAGATGGGTACAGTGGGTATAATCAAGTTAGAATGGCTGAACAGGATATACCGAAGACCGCCTTCATTACCAACTAGGGTGTTTTCGAATGTACTGTTATGTGGTTTGGATTAAGAAATGCCCCAAGTACATTTCAAAGATGTATGCAGGAAATATTTTCTCCTTATCTCACCTCTTTTATGCAAGTCTATCTTGACGATTTTTCAATTTTCGGTAAGATGATAGCACACTTGTTCCATTTACGGTGCTGCTTTCAGAAATGCAGAGAATACAGACTCTATTTGAACCCAAAAAAGTTTGTGTTTGCGGTTTCATGTGGCAAGCTACTTGGTCATATTGTATCTGCACAAGGCATACAGGTGGATCCAGATAAAATTTCAGCTGTGTTAGAAGCTCCGGTGCCTACTACACCGAAGGAAGTTATGCACTTCATGGGCCAAGTAAGATGGCATGGATGTAAATTTACCTTTCATGTAGATCATGCTGCACTTGTCTATCTAGTTCGGCAACAACATCTAGGTGGTCAATTAGCACGATGGGTTCTGCTTTTATAGGAATTCGACTACGAAATCATTCATCGGCCAGACAGTTCACATGCCTTAGCAGATTTCCTCTCCCGTTTAGATTCCGGTGAAGCTCCGGTAGGCATAGATGACACAACTCCGGTGATTTATGTTCCTGAACCAACGAATGATGAAATTACAGACCCACCTATACCATCTACATATTATGATCAGATCCTAACTTTTCTCACTGATGGCTGCCTTCCATCTCAGACTTCTACGTCAATACGTAGGAAAATTGCAGTTTTCAGCCGTCGATTTCGGTTGATTGCTGGAGAATTATACTATGTGGATCATAGTGGAATTTTACTTCCATGTATTCCACCACATGAAGTTAACTCAGTTATTACTTTGGCTCACTCAATTCCTTCCGATGGCCATTTTGCTGCAGACTTAACACACCGGAAAATTCTGCAAAGTGGTCTCTGGTGGCCTACTATGTACAGAGATGTATCACAGTTTTTCAAACAATGTGATACTTGTCAAAGATCTGGACAGCCCCTGCAACGTCATCTTTTCCCTCTACAACCCATCTTACCATTGGAACCTTTCCAGAAGTGGGGTCTAGATTTTATCGGTCCGATTACACCTCCAGCAGTTTTCAGTAACAATCGTTACATACTGACCTGTACAGACTATGCAACCAGATGGGCAGAAGCTTGGGCTTTACGGTCTGCTACGGCTGTTGCGGTAGCAAAGTGTCTGCTAACCGATGTCTTTCCACGTTTTGGTTTACCACTAGAACTTGTTTCAGATCAAGGCACTCATTTTGTAAACAATTTAATGAAGGCACTTACACAGTCGTTCCAGGTCACACATAAGTGTAGTTCTCCTTATTATCCTCGTGCAAATGGTTTCGCTGAAAGTACAAACAAATCTCTACTGAATATGCTTCGGAAATTAATTATGGAAGCACCGGAAAGATGGGATCAACTGCTACCTGCAGTATTATGGGCATACGGAACTACATACAAGGTAACAACAGGATTAACACCTTTCAAACTAGCTTATGGATTAGAAGCAATAGCACCAATGGAGATAGTTATACCAAGTTTACGAGTAGCAATCGCTCAGAAACTGCTACCGGAGGACTCACTGTCATTTCGGTTGGATACACTCAGAGAGTTAGACGAACAACGATGGCACAACTTTTTAACTATGCAAGAAGTACAACTAAGACAGGCTCGGACGCATGATGGACACTTGAAAACTCCAATTTTTACGGTGGGACAACTTGTCCTTTTTTATAATGCAAAGACGAATCGGTCTGCTGGTAAATTCAAATTACGGTGGTATGGCCCTTACCGGATTTCAAAACAAGTGGGCCCAGTAACTTTTCGGTTGACTACGTTGACCGGAAACCCTCTTCTGAAAGTAATCAACGGTTCGAAGCTGCGGCCATACCAACACGCCTCTAACCCGCACTGAAACGTTTTTCGGTGGGCCGCGTCATTTGGCGTTCGCTTTTCTTTCCTTTTCTTTTCTTTCCTTTTTGCGTGTTTAATAATATAAGTCTATAAATATCCACGTTTTGAACAATATTTATGACTAAAGCCGCCCTGCCCCTTGGAGCTCTTCATGCATGCATACCAAAGTTAAGAATTATCATCCCCCTGCCGCGTGATTATTACTGCTTTTGATTACTCTGCTACAGCACCACTACATAACCTTTTCCAGTTTGCCGAAAAACGCTATTGTGTTTATGTGATTGTGCTTTGGGTTTTCACTATGCTCTATGTACCTGTGTTCTGTGTCTTCGTGTGCGCCATGGAAGCCTTGGCTAATTACGCCGCTTTCCGTGACAGTCTCCCTACCGAGGTAGGAGAGTACCTACGCATACATGGATTGGCAAACTTCGCTGAACTGCCTTGGCATTCAGTGGAGTCCCACCCATTCTTCACCAACATCATCTCCGCCATAGCCAACACACCCGTCGATGAGCAACGATGGGCTATCACTTCCTTACCCTCCCGAACACTTATCACATTGCAAGCCTTTGCAGAAGCTTTTAGACTCCCGTCGCAAGGCCGAGAAAATGGCCCAAGCCTGACAGTTGCTCGTGTGAGTGAACTATTTCCCAGACATTCCTCTAACGAGTATGCAATCCTCTGCCGACCAGAACCCGAACGATCAGCCCTTCATTAGCCATACTCAACCTCAAAAAACGCACATATGGAATATCCCGCCCTTTCTACTCCGCCATAAAACTAGCCGCAAGAGAACCAGTGAACTTCGCCTCTTTCTTTTTTCACCGCATTCACAAGGAATGCGTAGCTATCATGAAACAAGTAAACAAGGGAGGTACGCTGAGATCCAGACTACCCCACATCATCTCATTTCTCTTTCCGGCCATACTCGCAGCGCAACCACCACCCAGGGGACCAGTTCTGCGACACGAAGAGTCAATACAACTGTGGGACGACGAGGAGGAAGATGAGGAAGAATTAAATCAACTATTTCGAAGGAAAAGAATAAGGATTAGTTCTTCTCAAAGCGAAGCACAAGGATCTGCCAGAAAGAACAATGAGGGCAACAAAGAAGAGGATAAGCAAGAAGAAGAAACGTTCCACGACACCACAACATCTATGCAAAATGAATCTGCACAATCGTCCCAAGAACAACAACAGGAAAAACATACAGAAGCCGATGCATCATCGACCGAAGAAGAATCACAGCAGGAGTCTCAAGAAGAACAACAGATGGATGAAGAACAAGCTGCTAAAGAAGCACTGGACAGACTGCTAAAAGCAGTGGAATCCACATTTACGGAGCAGGAACAACAAAACATAAATCAGGTAACAACTCAAACCGTAACCCCCACTCCCCCACCAGAACCACCCATCAATCCCATTATCCCTATCCAGCCCAACCACCCCAACGAAGCCATAGCCTCTTCTTCATCATCACCCAACTACTCTCCACCGAACTCCCAACAACTCCTCACGCCATCCTCGTCCCAACCTCGCCATGCTCCTCAACTCCCATCCATCCCCATATTCTCAGAGTTAGAATCAATGGGCCAGCTTCTAATTACTTTATCACAACAACTGCCACAACAATTGAAGCAAATCACAGATACGGTTCGAGAAGACTTCCAACACAAATTGGAAATAATGGAGGCAGATATCACTCCCCTCCAGGAGGAACTACAGACTGTAAAAGTGGAAAACCATGCACTTCACGCACAAATAGAGCAACTACAGGCCAAACATCAAGAACAGGATCTGGAATACATCACTGCTTTCAATCATGACCACTAACTCAAATACCCTGATGCAAAAAAATGATTGTATCTGAAAATGTTGAACAGAACTACCCTCAGGAGTTCTACTAAACCTATAGCTAACTTCGAGCTGCTTATACTAGTGAACTCAAACCTGTATATATCTTTGGCACAAAAGACAAAATTGCCTACACAAGCACTATGATAGTGCATTCGGAGGCTGAAACGAGTTTAGATTGAGATTTTGGTACAAGAAAATGAAGATGTTTTGATATGCTAATCACACTAAGTATGCACACCAAATTTGATGCGATTCTAAGACTCTGGATGAAGAGACGACCTATTTTGATACCAGTTGTTGGAGTTTGAGGTCTACGGAAGCACATGAAGATCAAAAGGAAGAAGAAGAAGCTTGGAGCACAACACACAATATTGAATGTACTACCAGTAGAATGTACAAAGATAAGTAACCTGTTAGGGCAGTAGGCAGATATACAAGCCATGGTGAAAAAACCTCCTAAAGAGGCAAAAAAGTGCCTAGCAGTCGTAGTGTGTTCACACACATCACTATATAAATATATCAACAGTAGTATTCTCACACTATCATATGCCTTGTATGTGCTAGGGATCAAGAAAAATGTTTTATTATTTCTAGCACTAGCCAAAATAGAGTTACTTGGTAAATATATGGATTAAAAAGTTATAGTTCATATCTCTCAAACCTGAGAATGATATCTTACATGCCAAACACGTGACACGATCATGCTCTACTCTCATATGGAGGAGCCACCACAATGATCATACATGGATAATGCCTTTAAGCTCTGGGAATAAGAGCTCGCACACCAAAAACGCTCTCTTGAAGAAGTTTCAAAGCAAATTCAACATCCAAGAGCAATAAGGGTTCTTATCGCAAAAATATGCTACTATGTGTTTTGATCTTCAGAAAACTTCAAGATATTATTCTTGGCTACATAATTAGATAAAGAACACCTCGATCGGGTGCGTAGCTCAAGATATGCACAAAACAAGTATCAGTTGTCAATTTCACTTTCACCTGCAACACTACTGCTTTGTATTTTTCAATTTCGGTGACTTTGGACTCAAAATTTGGACCTATGTTCTCATATAAATTTGTAGAAGCTATTCCAGGCTATGCACACCAAGTTAAATTGTCTCATGAAGATTTTAAAAACTCAACTTATAGCCAAAACACTAACCTGCTATCCAAGTAATTATAGATTCACCTTCTACATTAGTCTCTGTTTTTTGAATTTTCGGCCATGAAGCACTCTAAAACAGGTTCCACATTCTCTGCAAAACTATAGCCCTATGTGTTAGCTATGCACACAACTTTAAAACATATCAATCCAAGCTTCCTAACTTGAGTTATGGTAGAAATATCGAACTACTGTTGAGAGATGCCAACTTGCACTTTCACCTGTTGTGACCAAAGCTTCCATTGGAGCTTATTGCACACAAGCCTTCAACATGATTTGATACCAATGAAGGGCTTTGGTGTGCATAGCAAGAGGAGCAAGGAGGAGATGGAGTTGCGATAGGTTTACAGTCTTCAATGCCAAAACACTCTAATAATGTGACAAAATATTTTGTTTGACAGAAAGCCATTCCATCATCAATTCGCATAAACTGAATGCTCAAATAATGACACAAATACCCCAAATATGACATCTCAAGTGAGGCATGCAGATTAGCCTTAAAATCAACAATATGCTTCTCATGAGGACCAGTGAGCATCATGTCATCAACGTACACAACAATGATCAGAAGCACATCATTAGCATGCTTAACATATAAGGTGCTTTTAGTTGGAGTGTTCTTAAAACCATGTGCAATCAGATAGGCATGTTTCTTTTCATACCATGTGCAATCAGATAGGCTTGCTTCAAACCAAATAATACCTTCTTCAACCTACACACTTGGTTTTTAGGCCTTTTCTGCACAAAGCCATGGGGTTGAGAAACATACACTTATTCATGTAAGTCACCATTCAAAAATGTAGTTTTGATGTGCAACTGATGTACATTCCAACCATGATGAGTTGCAAGTGCATAGATGCTACAAAAAGTAGTCATTTGGCAAGTAGGAGCAAAGGTCTCATCAAAATCAATGCCTTTCTCTTGAGCATACCCCTTTGCAGCAAGCCTAGACTTATACCTATCAACAATTCCATCAGGCTTATGCTTCAACTTGTATACCCACTTAGTGCCAATGGCCTTATTGTCATGAGGCAAGTCACATAAAGACGAGGTACCATTTTTCATGATAGCATCATATTCAGATTGCATAATAGGCATCCAATTTTCAGAATTTTGTGCCATCAAATGAAATAGGCTCATTCTCATCATCGAGATAGAGGCACCTATAATATAGCAATATGATGCAAAAGAAGCACTATGAGAGCGAGAATGAATATGATATGATAGAGATGCATCTAATTTGCTATCACACAAAGCCTGCACCAGCCATTTTGGCATAGTTTTTGCGTCCTCAATGTCACTTCTCTCATCAATAAGTGCATCATGTAGATTTACATGAGCAATGGAATGATTTGCATCATCACATGAAAACTATAAAGGCTAAAAAGGTTCCTCATTAGGACCAACACTAGGCTATCCACCTATAAAAAGAGGCAGCAAGGTGCCATACATGTCTTTGGAGCTAACAAATGTCTCCTTAGTACATGAAAGTAATGGTTGAATAACATCTTTCACAAAAACAACATCACAACTACACAAAACGCATTTAGTTTATGGATGATATAGACGATTGCCTTTGCTTTTAGAACTGTACCCAACAAAAATACATTTCACTCCTTTATCATCCAATGTCCTCTATTGTTGTTCAGGCACTAATGCATATGCCAAACCACCAAAAACATGCACGTGAGCAATAGATGGCTTGTGACCATGCCAAGCTTCATATGGAGTGATAGACTGCAATGCTTTAGTGGGACACCTATTAAGTATATATGCTGCACACATGATAGCCTCAAGCTAGAAACTATGTGGTAAACTCTGACTCTTGACCATACACCTCACCATCTCCATGAGTGACTTATTCTTCCATTCAACAACTCCATTATGTTGAGGTGTATATGGCACTATAGACTGGTGTTTTATCCCACATACAACCAGAAATGCATTAAAGTTAGCAAACATATATTCCCCCCCTCGATCAAAACGGAGGGTGCCCATTTTACATGCTAACAAATTTTGAGTCAAAACCAAAAATTATTTGAAGCACATAAACACTTCGGACCTTGCTTTCAATGGATATACCCATGCATGCCTAGAAAAATCATCAGTGAGATTCATGAAGTAAATATAGTTCCCAAAAGAGGGTGTCTGCATTGGACCACAGACATCACTATGAACAAGTTGCAATTTTTGAGTACCTCGAACCGAACCATCTTTTGGGAAGGAGAAACGCTGCATTTTGCCAAAATACAGTCTTCACATACATGTTTAGAAGGTGCCTCAAGTTTGGGCAAAGAGGAAACCATTTCAAATTTTTGCAGGTGTAGTAAGCTAGTAGAAATTAGATGACCAAAGCATGCATGCCAAAGCTTTGCATCTGAGAAAGCCGGAGAATCATGTACTGCACATGTTGAATCATTCACAGAGTTTTCATAGTCTATGAGCTTATACGACCCATGACATAAAATGCCAGAAGCAATAATGACATCGTCATTTGAGAGATCATGAACTGTACATGTGCCACCAAAAAATTTCACAACCAAGCCAATCTTGGCTAAAGCTCAAACCAATAACAGATTTTTCTTGACCCCTGGCACAAATAAAGCATCTGACAATGTAAAAGAACTACCATTAGCAGTAGTGAGAATGATCTTACCAACCCCCATAACAGGATAAGAGGATTTGTTGGTGCATGTGATAGTATTCTCCGTAGGGGCATGCTTGAATGAAGTAAAGAAACTAAGCTACGAGGTAATATGTTTGATTGCCCCACTATCAACATCTGAGTCTACTATAGATATACACTAATCATGAGAAGATCGGTCATAGGTGCAAACAATGCTAAATGCACATTCTTCATTCTGCACAAGATTAGGAGACTTTGTTTTGGGTGTAGAGGCCTCTGTAACAACCATTCCAACCTCTTTCTTCTTTGCCTCTTTAGCAGCTAGTTTTGGAGAGCTCTTTATGACATGATCATTTCCTTTACAGTATTTGCAAAACAATTTTTGATTTTTTGTTTTGTTCTCTTCTCTATCTTCCTTCTTCGATTGTGCAAAATTAACATAACACTGAGTCACAACAAAGGAGAACAAAGACATGTTCTCTTTTCCTTTTTACCTAAAGACCATTATATCAAGCAATAAAGTGAGCAATTTACAATATCTAGAAAGCATCACTTGTTCTTGCTTGTAAATATTGTCACTAGAACCTTGATCTCATATCCGAAGTAGTCAAGATAGATATAATAAAATTCTTGTTGCCATGAAAACTAGTTGTTCAGCCGATCAAGAATCCCACATCATGATCTTTGACAATAGATTAGTGTTTAAGGTACAAGTAAGAGTTCGGGAAGCTCCTTCCTTACATCCATAACCTCAACAAGCACAGATTATAGCTGATTAAAAGTTACTCAAAATTAGAGTACATGTGTTGCAAAAATCGGAACATTTTAACAAGGCAATTAAGATCATCCCCTTTGTATGGTTAAGATCCTCATTGAATGCATGGCCATATTCACAGAATATGAAATACATTTCACAAAAGCATTCCCAAGAGAAGCTAATAATCAACAAAATTATACTAAGAAACATTGACACATGATCAGAGAAATGCTCAAGATAAATCAAGTTGAACACAAAGTGGAAGCAGAACTCGACATTATATTTATATTAAAATGATGTTTTTACATTTCCTGTGTAAGTACAAGAGTAATATGAATCTACAATAGAAGCTGATCATAGCTTTCCTCAGGCTCAAGGATATTGGGATCCTCTGGAACATTAGAACACATATCCTACCTCTCTTGCTCCAAGATTGGCTCTTCAAGGTCAGCCATGTCCCCCGGTTCATCTGCAAGTGGGGGAACAGGCTCCCTTGAAGCCGGTTGGAATCTCTCCGTGTCTGCAATGTGCTTCCTTCCAACCTCTTGGTCTTCATCTGGGCATTCATTCAGCCCATTGATTCTCATTCTAATAAAGCTCACTTGAGGATCATCCTTCTCCACAGCTATGCAGTGCCTGAACATCTTTAAGGAGCAAGCCAGAGTCGTTCCTGAAACAGCAGAAAACCACTTAGAGGTGTCAATCAACCATGACTAATGAAAATTGTGAAAATTGAAATTACCTGTGCCCGAAAAAAGGTCTAGGACCCAGTCATCATCATTGGAGAATAGCTGAAGCAATCTCATTATGAGTTTTTGTGGCTTCTGATAGGGGTTAACCAATGTCATGTCCCCAGCTACATGACGAAGTTTCTTGGTAACGGCTGGGAACATGAGCACATTTGAGATCCCATTCTCATTGCAATGCTCCCTGACTCTCCTTTTGCTTACTTCATCATAATAGCCAACTGTAATGCATTCAGTGGAGCTCACAAACCTATGCAAAGGAGTGTGATTTACGTTTGTCTTCACCCTGCAAACAAGAACTATGAGTCACAGAGAGCATCATTAAAGCCACGGAGATAGAAAGAAGATTACTTACCACGTGAGGCACTCCACAGCATGTCATCTTGCCTTCAGAGCAGTTGAAACAGAGAAGGACTGGTCTGTGCTATGGAAAATTACTATCCTCCAAAGAGGAGACATAGTCAACTCTGCAAAATCAGTGACCATCTTCCGAATCTGAGGGTGTTTGAAGGGTTCATCATCATTAACTGATCCCAACATCCTAAATCCATAGGGTATGTCCGTTATGAGAAGGGAGAAATGTTTTCTAGGAATAACAGAACAAATATTATTTACATCACTACAGAATACATTGTAATATACAGGCCTAAGGGGGTCTAGGGGATTGGAGAAACATTTCAGATCAGGTTCATCATCAAAATCCATCTCCTTGGCTTTCAGCCTAGATTTCTCATGCCTTGCTCTTTGAATGTGAGCCAGGAATGCAGGGGGGCAATCATCCAGTAGCTCCGCAGACTTACTTTTCTTTGGTTTCTGCAGAAAAAAGTGGAAAGACAACTAAATGAGCTCTTCAATACAGCAAGCAGAACATAAGGAAGCGATGAATGGCATCGATTTCATGTGGGGGTAGATGCCAGGCATCGACTTTCTACTGAAAGTCGATGCCTGGCATCGACTTTGGGACATAAGTCAATGCCTGGCATCGACATATGCCACGAGGTCGATGCCAAGCATCGACTTATGCTGCAGGTCGATGCCGGGCATTGACTTATGCCCCCAAGTCGATGCCAGGCATCAACTTTTGGCTGCAGGTCGATGCCAGGCATCGACTTTAGCCGTAAGTCGATGCCAGGCATCGAATTCGTACTAAAAGCCTGGCATTAAATTGGTTTGGTGAATCAAGGCATCTAACCTAATGGCAAACCAGACACAACCTCAAAAAGAGAACCTACCCAATCACGGAAAAGGATGAAATATTCTGATAAAGCTTTGTAGGATGATGTGGTTGGATAGTCTCTTTGGACCTCTGTCCAAGAAAAGCAACCCAGCCTCTTCATCATGACCTCCTGAATCTTCATGTAAACTTTATGACTACAGTCACAGAAATTAAAAAGAGACTAGGTTAGACCAGAAACATGGGAGGAGGGAAAAAGGATCTGAGAATAACATACATACTTATTGAGCTTAGTCACCATCTCCTCCAGGCTTAAGTCCTTGGAGATTACCCTTGACAAAGTTGATATGATCAATGTATCATCCTTGATTCCTTGAAGGGCCCTCCATGGTGTCAGCTTCATGTCCTCGAGAGCCTCTTCAATTGAGAGGTCAGCTTTCCTTCCCTTTCCCTTCAGATCAACCTGTGGGTCTGGCCTCGACTTTCGTTGCTTCTGGCCCTTGACCTCCTTGTTCTCCCACATTGTGAAAATTTTATCCTGTAGATCCCAGATCTCACCTGATCTGAATGCCAGTTGAAACCATGGATCATATTACCTCAAGGCATCAGACTTTCTATTCTCATCCAGTGCAATTCCAACCTCAATAAGGCATTGCTTTCGTAGATTGGGATGTATTCTTCCAGCTTCCTTAACAAGACAATCTTCATATTCATGGTGGAAGAACCGAATTCTCTCTATGGAGGACATTTTTTGCCTGTAGTCATTGTCATTGTTGTGATCCCAAGCAAGAAGCTTGGCTTCCTCAGTTGTAAGACCAGCATATATCTTACACTCTGCATACCTAAAGAAAAAAGTGGTAGGGTGCTCCTTCACTAGCTGTCTACGGGCCTCTGGAGAGTGTGAACCTCCAATCACATAATAAGTATACTCCTCAAATAAACCCTCATTGAACTCGTCCACAGAGCTGCACTCATTTGGATCCACCATGACAAGGAATGGCATAACAGTAGCATGAGGATTTATTTTCATTGTCTTCTTAAGATTCTGCACATGCAAATTGTGTGGCTCCCTGATCTCAAGGGGCCTCCTCCCTGTGACTGGATCTATTGGTGGCCTGTGGATGATATTGATTGGCAGGTGGAACAACTGCCCCTTCTTCACAATTTTTCTTTTAGCTATATCCTCCCTCATCTTGTTCTGCTCAGTACCAAGAACACCCGAGGCAAGCTCTCCACCAGGTGCAACAATTATATCCTCAGAGCTAGAGCTTGAGTTAGAAGACTCCTCTTCTGAAATTCTCTTCTTTTTCTTTTGAAGCTTTTTCTGCACGCTCTGCTTACCCCTTGCCTTTACAGGGGTTGGCATCTTCTGTTGTGTTGGCATGATGTTGCCCTGGATCCATGGCATCAAGTCCTTGATAAGATTGACAGAGTCCCTGCATATCTCAGCTAGACGATCTGGAACACAGCACTCTGGGCACAAGAAATCCATCTTGCATATAACATTTCTCAAACCTTTCGATGTCTCTACCAAGAAAAGGAGGTTGTCAGAATCCTCATCTTCATAATCCAGTTTGTACACAAGGCCATACTGAAAACCTTGTGTTGTCGTGATCTTTCCTCTCCCATATGCCCCTGCGAACACAAGAAGGACTGCATTCTTCTCTTCAACATACTGAAGGCACCACTCCAAATTTGTCATGGACGATCTGTCCTTAAAACCTCAGCGTCCCTCGACCTATCCTTCATAGTTGTATCATCCTCAGGAATTTTGATGCTACTCTGTCCACCTGAGGATATTCCTAGCGGGTTGCTGGCCTTCTCAGAGGATAAGGATACAATAAGTTTCTTTGGTTTGGCTTGGTGACCAATGCCTTTGTCACGTTGCTGATCACCAGAGCCCATGGTGACTTTCAGTTTCTTGAAGGGCCTCTCACTCTTGGACTCCGCATCCCTGAAGGCGCTTGGAATAATCAGCTCATACGTAAATGTGGTCTTCAAAGGCCCAAGTCGGTGCCAGGCATCGACTTTTAGGTTCAAGTCGATGCCAGGCATCGACTTTTAAGTGCAAGTCGATGCCAGGCATCGACTTTGTGTGCAAGTCGATGCCGGGCATCGACTTGCACTTAAAAGTCGATGCCTGGCATCGACTTGAACCTAAAAGTCGATGCCTAGCATCGACTTCCACCCAAAAGTCGATGCCTGGCATCGACTTTGCACCCTAAAGTCGATGCCTGGCATCGACTTTAAGGCAAACTTCGATGCCAGGCAAGTCGATGCCTTGCATCGACTTGAGGCTGCAAGTCGATGCCAAGCATCGACTTGCAGGTGCAAGTCGATGCCTGGCATCGATTTGCACCTGCAACTCGATGCCTGGCATCGACTTGCACACAAAGTCGATGCCTGGCATCGACTTTCAGGTGCAAGTCGATGCCAGGCATCGACCTGAGGCCTCAAGTCGATGCCTGGCATCGACTTGCACGTGCAAGTTGATGCCTGGCATGGACTTGCAGCCTCAAGTCGATGCCTGGCATCGACTTGCACCTAAAAGTCGATGCCAGGCATCGAGGTGTACCCTCATTGGATCTGTATTTTTAGAGCTAAGAAAAATAAAAACCTAGAAAGCAGACTCTTTACACAAACATACAAAGGGAATCTTTTAGGAATCTTTTTTTATGGTATGATTTTGCCTACCTCTTGGTACTCTTGCCAACATTCTTCTTCTCCATCATAGTTGCCTTGCTTGTATGCTGAGCTCTGTGCTCCATAGCTGTCTGTGCTCTGTTGCTCTCTGTTGCTCGTGGATTTTGAAAATGAGAATGATCTCCTCCTCTGCTATTTATAGGCAATTGGGTAACTTGAACCAGAGACTAACTGGATCTAACTGAATGAGTCCAGTTGCTAACTATATCTGTCAACCAATCTAACCAGGGAATACCACTCACACAAATAGGCTGTTTCAGAGCCACTTTAATGAAATATTCATAGAACATTGCAACTATTTATATACATTTGCATGGAAATTACACTTCAATGGCAAGAGTATGGTATGTACATGAGGATGTCTAATCTCATGTAGAAATTTTTTCTTAGAATCTCTTGCTTGGGAGAAAATCAAGTCTAAGTTGTGTTGAATATGGGAGATTAACGACATCTTTATAGTGTTATCCTCTTCACTTTAGTTCATATTCACATTTATCTTGTAACACATTGTTGAAATGGAAAATCAATGTATGAATAAACATTCAAGTAAAGAACCTTGCAACTATTTATGTACATTTGCATGGAAATTACACTTCAAGTCTAAGTTGTGTTGAATATGGGAGATTAATGACATCTTTATAGTGTTATCCTCCTCACTTTAATTCATATTCACATTTATCTTGTAACACATTGCTGAAATGGAAAATCAATGTATGAATAAACATTCCAAGTACCTCTTTTACACATAATTCTTTTTTAATATACTTTCATCTACCTCTTTGAGATCTAGCCAAGACTACAATGAAACCTAATCCTTGAAATCTTATTTAGTACCAAAGGTAAAATTTCTTCTTGTATAGTCTTCAATGGCACTACTACAAACAGTTTTAATATATAATCCAGTTGGAACTCAACTTGGATATATTTTGATTCACTCACAATGCTAAGACTCAATGACTCATATCTAGTTAGAAATCAATTGTGTTTCTCATTTCAAAAGTGAATCAAATCTTTGGTTCCCTTATTAGTGTATATTTGAGTAATTAAGTTATTTGATGTAATTTGATGTTTAATGTTATTTAATGTACTTTAATAAACTTTTGATTTCATATCTTCTTGATGTGACATTTGATGTGACATCTTCACTTGATCTCGGATTTCTACTTATTTAAAAAGGTCATTCATCTTCAGTCTTTTGTGAACTCAGTGAAGATGAGCTCAATCTTTTCAGTGGATGCTTGGGCATCAGCTTCTTCTGCTCATATTGATACAGTTTCAGATTCATTGTTCTCAGTTGATCCTTTCCACAAAAGTGATGATCCCTATGATTTAGGACGTGTTGATGGTTCCATGTTTTTTGTTGAGTCATTTAAGTTATCCAATTCACAATGCAATGCTGCTCAACCAAATGCACCTCTTGATCTCCCATCTGATCCAACCATTGATCTCCCTTCTGACTCAAGTGCATGTGGAGCAACGAAAAAGCAAAGCAAGCTCAATCTACAATTTAAAAGAAGGCCTCGTGAAGTAAGTCAAAAAAGATTTAAATTTCTTAATTCAGATAGACAGATTGCATTGGATATTGTGAAGCATTGTTGTGGTTTGAAATGTTTTAGGAATGAAGAAACTAAAGCACCTAAGACAAAAATTCCTCCATTTAGATAGTGAAAGGCAGGATATATACCTTGTTTCTCGCATGCAAATGATTGAGGATAACATGTCAGTAACACGTGTTGGTTTTGAATATTTCTTTAGTCAAGGGATGCGATGTTGTAGGGCTGCATTTAAAATTGCAATGGGTGTGGGAAATTTTAGAATACATAGGGTTCAAGAAGGGCTTTTGAATGGGGATCTCATTTTGGATACGTTCCATGTTTGGACCAAAGGATCTGTTGGACATCATGCAATGAATTGGATGATGAACTATTTTAGCTTGCATTGTGAGGTTATGCCTACAACTGGAAGGTTGCACTTGTCAGATAACTTTACTCGTCGAGAGGTATTTCAAATATATAGAGAAGACATGGAAAATAGGAAATGAGAAGTATGTGTTGTATCGTCACTTTACTCGATTATGGAAGGAAGAGTTTAACAATGTTTCTCAAAGTTAGAATGGGTGAATGTTTAGTTTGCGCCACTTTGAAAAACATGGCAAAAGGGGCTACAACACCACAGGAAAAGAATAATTTTAAAAACCTTCTTAACAACCATCGTGAGAGTCAAGCTTTAGAGAGAAAGAAAGCAATTCATCATCGAAGTAAAGCACTCAGAAATCCGGAGCGTTATATGTGTTTGTTGATCGATGGTATGGATCAAAAAAAAACTTGTTTGCCGCATTTTTATCGCATCCCTAAGGACATTGGAGATGAAGTCCTTGTGCAAATGCATTTGGTTGGTGCTTTGGTATACAATGGAACTGTAATGTCCAAGGTTTTCTTCACATATCCGAATGTGCATAATGATCCAAACCTTACAGTTACTGTCATTCATCGTGTTTTGCAATCATGGAAGGGTCTTTTGCCACCAACTCTATATTTGCAACTAGATAATACTGCAAGAGAGAATAAAAATTCTACAGTCTTTGGATATTTAAGCATGCTTGTTGAAAAACAGGTATTTCAGAAGGTTAAGGTAAATTTCCTTCTGGTTGGCCACACTCATGATCACATTGATCAAATGTTCAGTACTTTCTCTAAGAAGTTGGCACGTAACAATGCTTTTACTCTTCCGATTTTATCTGAGTTGATTTCAGAAGCATATACTCCAAAACCAGAAGTTCAACACCTCACACAAATTTATGACTTTAAGCACTTTTGCTCAATGGGCCTTGATAACAGTGCTAAGGTTTTGGCTCCATTGCACAATATTAGTTTCAACCATGTATTCTTGATGAGGAGGGTTGATGAAATAACCCTTTTATTTGCAAAGCAGTATTCATCTTCTCTTGGGTGGGAGCCTAAAGAGGGATGCAGATTCTTATTGCAGGTGCCTAATTTGTCTACTGTGACAGTGTATGGTGCAGAACAATCACCATATGAAGATAAAAACAATACAGAAAGATGTGGAATGTGGTTGATCAAAGTAAAAGCTGGATGCATGCACTCATTGAAAAGAAGAGACATATTGAGCGTGCAAAAAAATATGCTGGAGATCAAGATGTATCTTGGTGGGAGGACTTTTTCAATCATCAAGAAGAGATTATACAATATACAATTGCAGGTCACTGGCCAGTTGATGTTCCATTCACATGGGATTTTTGTACACAAAGATCCGTGAATGTGGCCCAAGCATGTAATGCAGATGCACTTCAAAGTTTTATACATCCACCAGAAAGAAATATTTATGTAGGCCCAAGGATGACAAAACAGGCAGAAGCAAGATGGCAAGGAAATTTAATAGAGATAAATGTTGGAACACTTATTGCAGTTCTTGCTGATGGTGATGAGGCTACCAGACCATTTTGGATTGCAAAGGTTTTAGAGATAACTAAAGATATTGATCAGAGAAGAATAGAGGCTTTGATGGTGCATTGGTATTACACTAAAAGTAGTAATGCATTCACAGGTAAATATAACTTAGAAATGGTGTGTGATACTAAACGAACAGGTTCAAAAAAGAAAAAGAATATTCGAAGCACATCCACTCTTAAAATGGATGATGTAGATATTCTTGTTTATGATTTTTCCTTGACAAAAACAGGTCACTTGAGGAAAGCAATGTTGATGTATGAAACACCACAAGAAATGAATTAATGTGACACTAGAACACCTCTATGGTCACCATTAACTCATTGCCACTCCAAACTTTGAGAAATGATAGCCTAAAGTGAGAACTTTGCTTCTACAGAAATTCTTAGTCACTGAAATGACATACCTTCCGTACTTTTCTACTTTCTCCTAGCTCAAGGATTATTTCTCCATGGAACTTTTTAGGCTGAAACTAGAAGAGTAGAGCTTTCCAAGAAGCTATCATATGCATCAAACGGATCTCTAGAACTCAAGTTATGGCCTTCACAAGATGACCCTGTATGACCTTTCAAAACCGGAAATTTTTGCCTGTTTTAGTATTTCTGGGTGTCTAAAAATAAAAATTCGATGCCTAGCATCGAGTTTCAGTCAAGGTCGATTCCGGGCATCGACTTTGAGCTTTTTTAGGCCCTTTTTCTGCACCAAAAATACTCTCTTTTACACACACATGAAGAAGACCACTTGTATGGTAGAAGTCGATGCCGGGAATCCACTTTATGCTGAAACTCGATGCGAGGCATCGAGTTGCTCCACAAACTTCATGTTTTTAAAAGATTCAACAACAGTAAACACACAGAGAATGGAAATAATGACTTATCAGCCAAGATTCGATGCCAGGCATCGAATTGCTCAGAAAACTTGAACTTTTGAATTCATCACACAGTAGGCAAGCATGGAGATGATGGAGAGAGACTCATACACAGAACTTTACTCAGTTCTTTCTCATAGCTATGAAAACTCAGAAGTTTTACAGATGCTTTCTCACTCCGAGAAGCCCGACTATACTCAGTCGTATAAAATGAACTCCTTCTTCTACTTCTTCTCTCTCACTCTCTCATTGTCTTCCTCATCGCATCAGTTGATAGAGACTAACTTATACAGATTTTCTTATTCTCGTGATTAAAAAAAAAAAAACTTCTAGAACTAAAGTGAACTAACTTTACAAGTATAATACACTTGTGAATTTGTCCCTTCACATAGGCATGGGGTTTTCTTCCTAAGATTTGACCTTCAAATATATGTCCAATTAGTGATTGTTTCTCCAATAGCTCCCCCTCAATCACTAATTGACATTCCATGTTTCTTCATATCTTCTTCTTTTCTTTTACTCCTGCCATGCTTTTGAATCTGCTGGTCTTCACACCATCCAAGCTCTTTGTCATTATGTCTGCTAACTGATCTTTAGTAGAAATGTACTCCACTTCAATCTCCTTCTCCATTACCTTTTCTCTGAGAAAATGATATTGTATCTCTATGTGCTTTGTCCTTGCATGAAATACTGGATTTGCTGCAAGATAAAGTGAACTCATATTATCTCCATGTATTGTAGGTGTACCTTGATCAATGCCTAAGCTCTTGAACAATGTCTGCATCCATATGACTTCCTTAGCTGCTTCCACAAGTCCTTTGTACTCTGCTTCAGTTGATGATAATGCTACTGTATGTTGTTTCTTTGAACACCAACTTACAAGCTTATCACCAATGTATATCATGTAACCATGAGTTGATCTTCTGTCATCCTGGTTACCTGCCCAATCTGAATCACTATAGGCTCTCAACTTCAAATCTGATGTAAAAGTATAATATAATCCTTCTTTTATAGTTCCTTTGATATATCTGAGAACTCTTTGACCTGCAATCCAATGTGGGTCCTTTGGACAATGCATGAATTGTGACAAAACTCCCACTGCATAACTAAGATCAGGTCTTGTTAGTGTAGCATAAATCAAACTTCCTACAAGAGATTGATACTTCCTCATATCTTTGTATTCTGCACCATCATATTTACTGAGCTTGTGATTAACTTCAAGTGGAGTTGAAGCTTCTCTGCAATTTTCCATATCAAACTTCTTCAACAAGTTCAGAAGATACCTTTCTTGTGACACATATATGCCATGATCTGTATAAGTAACTTCCATTCCAAGAAAGTATGATAACTTTCCTAGGTCACTGATCTTGAATTCTTTTTCAAGCAATCTCTTTACCTCCTTGATTCCTTCATCTGAAGTACCTGTGATTATAATGTCATCTACATAAATACAAATGTAGATTGTACCTTCCTCTGTTCTTCTGATAAGTAGACTTGGGTCTGCTTTTGAACTTTGATATCCAAGATCATTGAGATACTTCACCAATCTATAGTTCCAAGCTCTTGGAGCTTGCTTCAATCCATACAATGCTCTTCTCAACCTGCAAACAAAATTTGGATACCTGGAATCTATAAACCCTTGAGGTTGTTCCATGTATACCTCATCTGATATGTATCCATTCAAGAATGCATTTTTTATATCCAATTGACTTAGAGTCCATCCTTTTGAAGCTGCAATAGCAATGATTGACCTTATAGTTGACATCTTAGCTACGGGACTGAATGTCTCATCATAATCTATGCCATAGGTCTGGGCATAGCCTTTCACCACCAATCTAGCTTTGTATCTGGCTATATTTCCATCTACAAGCTTCTTCACTTTATAAACCCATTTATTTCCAATTACTTTCTTACCATTTGGTTTAGGAACAAGTTCCCATGTCTTATTCTCCTCCAGTGCATTGAACTCTTCCTTCATCGCTTCTTCCCATTGCTTCTTACCTTTAGCTTCATCATAGTTCTGAGGTTCTTCATCATCTTTGACCATATATGCATAGTTCTTCTGAGTTATGTAAGAAGTATCATAAGCATACCTTTCTGGTTGTCTTGTAGTATTGCTTGACCTTCTTGGTTCACATTCTTCATATGTGTCTGGATACACCTCTTCATCAAATATAGGAGCTTCTTCATTTCTTCTTGTTAATCCACTTGTGGATGTACTTGCTTGCATATAGTATTCATCTCTATTTACCTGCACAATTGATTTTCCTTTCTCACATCTTTTTACCTCTTCTTCAAATTCTTCAGCTGTATGACTTTGATCTGCATACCAACTTTTCTGTTCATCAAATGTAACATCTCTAGAAACAAGAAATTGTTTGGTTAAAGGATTCCACAACCTGTAACCCATCTGCTTTTCATCATAACCAATGAACACATATTTTTCTGCCTTTGGTTCAAGTTTATGCCTAAGTTGTGATGGCACATAAGCATATGCAATTGATCCAAACACTCTACAATGATCTAGTGTTGGTTTCTTACCCCACCAAGCTTCATATGGAGTCATTCCATTTAGAGCTGCACATCGTAATCTATTCAAAAGATATGTAGCTGTATTTACAGCCTCAGCCCAAAGATAATTTGGACAGTTCTTCTCCTTTAGCATAGCTCTAGCAAACTCAACCAAAGTCCTGTTCCTTCTTTCTGCTACACCATTTTGTTGTGGTGTATACCTGCAAGTTATTTCTCTCTTAATACCTGCATTCCAAAGATAATCATTGAACTCTTGGGAGAAATATTCTCCCCCTCCATCTGACCTCAGTCTCTTAAGCTTTTGACCTGTGACTCTCTCTGCATATGCATGAAAATGCTTGAAAGCTCCAAACACTTCTGATCTTTCCTTCAAAACATATAATGTTATCCATCTTGTAGTATCATCAATGAAAAGAACATAGTACCTTGAGCCACTGATAGATCCTTCTTTTGTTGGTCCCCATACATCTGTATGAATGAGCTCTAGTAATCCATCATGTTTGAATCCTTTCTTCTAAAATGGTAACCTGTGTGCTTTACCCATTTGACATGCTTCACATTTATAAACCATATGTTGACTTTGCACATTTGGTAATCCTAGTACAGACTGAGTAGCAACCATAGCTTTAATTCCTCTTTCATTGAAATGACCTAATCTCTTATGCCAGAGATCAAGTTCTGTAATCACTGCTTCACCATGTGTGGGCAAAGCTTGACCAATGTTTCCTTGCACTCTTAAAGTAAAGAGTCTACCTTCTTTCTTACCAGAGACAATCTGATTATATCCATTCTTTGGATCTTCCACAAATACTCCTTCATTTGTAAACCTGACTTGAAAACCTTTTTCAACTATCTGTCCCACACTAATCAAGTTTTTAGGTATTGTAGGAACATACAAAACATTGGTTAGCAAATCTACTCCACTCTTGCATTTCACTTTTCCAATTGGATGTACACTATGTCTTGTATTATCACCAGTTTGAACTGTGTGACTCGAAATACCTTTTTCCAATTTTGACATCAATTCTATGTTTCCTGACAAATGATTAGAACATCCAGAGTCAATGTAAAATACCTTTAGATCTTCTTTATCTGATGTGTTGATTGAGTTCATCATCAATGATGTATGACTTTCATTCTGTGTGTCATTTGCATAGTTGTAGTAGGTGGTGTTGTAGGATTGATTTTGTCCCCAACTTCTTCCTCCACCTCTACCATAGCCTCCTCTTTGACTTTGTCTACCTCTTTGAAAATTACTTTGATATCTTCCACCTCGGCCTCTGCTATTATTGTTTTGATTCTGGTTTGATCCTTGTTGGTTGTGCCAACAGTCATGAGCCAAATGATTACTCAATCCACAGATCCAGCAAGCCTTCTTGTTGTTATTTTGATTACCTCTTCCTCTTCCAAAACCTCTTGCTCTTCCTCTGCCAGTGCCTTTACCTCTTGCATAATAAACTTGAGAAGTTGACTCTTCTTCATCCTTTTCTTTACCTTTATCTCCTTTCTTCTTGTTCTTCATGTACATTGCAGAACTTTGTCCTTTATCTCCATCTCCCTTCAAGTCTTGCTCATATGTGAGCATCAAACCAAGCAACTGGTTCAAATCTGGAACATAATGATTTAATGAAAGTTCTGTTGATAAGACAAAAGGTTTCCACCTTTCATCCCCTCTCAAACCTGCAAGTAATTGAGCAATCAATCTGTGATCTTCAACATCTTCATCTATGGATCCAAGACTATCTGCTAGATCCTTCATCTTAGTGACATAATCACTAATGGTTTGACTTGGCTTCTTCTTGAATGTTGTAAACTCTGACCATAGACTTGCTTTCCGTGCTTTAGTAGTACTTTGGAAATGATACTCCAATGCATTCCATATATCTTCAGATGATTCCAATCCTCTGATGTGTGGTAGCAAATGATCAGAGATTGTATTGTAGATGTATGCTTTTGCACTCGCATCCTTCTTCTGCCAATGCTTTAAAGCATCAAGTTCCTCTTTCTTTGGTCGGCTTTCATCTTCAAATACTGGCTTCTCTTCTTCACCTGTTACATATACCATGAGATCCTTACTCATAAGTAAGGCTTCCATTCTCATTACCCATGCGAGGTAATTATCTCTGTCCAGTTTGTCAATGGAGATATGATCTGCCATAGTTCTTTTCTTCTGCTGCAACCTGTGAGCTTAAAGGATAAAGGATAATACCTTTTGAAGTTCTTTGTGTATGAGGATACTTTTGAAGTAACCTTTTGATGCCTTGTGTCTTCAAATGCTTCACCTTTCAAACTTTAATGGAAAACTTTACAAAACTTCTCGTACCTTTGTCGTCTTCTGCTCTCGAGAATCTTTCTGCTCTGATACCACTTGTTGATGTATGAAACACCACAAGAAATGAATTAATGTGACACTAGAACACCTCTATGGTCACCATTAACTCATTGCCACTCCAAACTTTGAGAAATGATAGCCTAAAGTGAGAACTTTGCTTCTACAAAAATCCCTAGTCAATGAAATGACATACCTTCAGTATTTTGCTAATTTCTCCTAGATCAAGTATTATTTCTCTATGAAACTGTATACGCTCAAACTAAAAGAGTAGAGCTTTCCAACAAGCTATCATATGCATCAAACGGATCTCTAGAACTCAAGTTATGGCCTTCACAAGATGACCCTGTATGACCTTCCAAAACTGGAAATTTTTGCCTGTTTTAGTATTTCTGGGTGTCTAAAAATAAAAATTCGATGCCTAGCATCGAATTTCAGTCAAGGTTGATGCTGGGCATCGACTTTGAGCTTTTTTAGGCCCTTTTTTTGCACCAAAAATACTCTCTTTTACACACACATGAAGAAGACCACTTGTATGGTAGAAGTCGATGTCGGGCATCCACTTTATGCTGAAACTTGATGCGAGGCATCGAGTTGCTCCACAAACTTCATGTTTTTAAAAGATTCAACAACAGTAAACACACAGAGAATGGAAATAATGACTTATCAGCCAAGATTCGATGCCAGGCATCGAATTGCTCAGAAAACTTGAACTTTTGAATTCATCACACAGTAGGCAAGCATGGAGATGATGGAGAGAGACTCATACACAGAACTTTACTCAGTTCTTTCTCATAGCTATGAAAACTTAGAAGTTTTACAGATGCTTTCTCACTCAGAGAAGCCCGACTATACTCAGTCGTATAAAATGAACTCCTTCTTCTACTTCTTCTCTCTCACTCTCTCATTGCCTTCCTCATCGCGTCAGTTGATACAAACTAACTTATATAGATTTTCTTATTCTCGTGATTTAAAAAAAAAAACTTCTAGAACTAAAGTGAACTAACTTTACAAGTATAATACACTTGTGAATTTGTCCCTTCACATAGGCATGGGGTTTTCTTCCTAAGATTTGACCTTCAAATATATGTCCAATTAGTGATTGTTTCTCCAACAAGCAACCATCAACATGATAAACACAAAAGCTTCCAGATGTATGTGGTACAGGAAATCATAGGCAAACAAGAAGAGTTGTGCATGATCCTGCAGAATTTGGTATGTACGTGGATGAAGACAAAGCTCTTGTGGATATAGAAGAAGAAGAAGAGAGCTCTCAACAGTATGAGACTGAATCAAGTGCATCAGATGATGAGGGTGTAGACATAGATCGACAAAGTTGTGAGATGCATTGAAGCTCTCAGACATTTTTAGTGCTTTTGTAAATGCCTCGAAGTAGTTTGGTTAATGAAACCATGTTTTGTAGCAATTTTGACTAACAATCAGATATCCACCCATTAAAAATATGTTTAAAATGTTTTTTTTGTATAAGAACTATTCAGTTCTACATTCTTTATATAGATTTTAGACATGTCAATGTCCTATCATTTAGATTTTGGACATGTCAATGTCTTATCATATACATTTTGGGACATGTCAATGCCTTATATAGTGAAATTTTGACTACATTTTGAGCTCTTTTTTTATGAGAAAATGACAAAAAATGTCAAAAATCACATGTTTTCACCTCATTTTTGTAATATATGTATACTGGTATAAAGGAATCTCAAACATAAGCTGCCATTTGCTTGATTTTTGACGAGAGTGTTCTCTTTTTACAACATAGTTCTCGTTTGTTACGACTCGCTGTTACATATTTTTGCTTACTAATAGAAGAGCTCCATTTACCTTTGCCCTTATGACTAGCCAAGAAAACTTGATCTGCAACATGCATAATGGACCTGTTTCGCCTAGATTGATCTTCTTGCAATAGAACAAAGACTAGCTCCTCAAATGTTACAACATTTAGATTGCCTTTCATCATCAAATGAAGAGTAAAAGCAAAACTCTGATATGAATCGAGAAGACCATTCAGAAGAGTCTGCACAAGTGAGCTGTTAGGCAAGACTTCATCAGCAGAAATCAATTGTTCTTTCAAATCTTTGATCTTTGTCAAAAAAGTATCCGTAGAATCACCTTCATTCATGTGCTCAATCTCCAACTATTTTTGGAGTTAAGGAACACGAGCCTCATTCCTTGCGTGGTATAAAGTGCCAAGTGTATCCCAAACATCCTTAGCTATTCTGCAAGAGCGAATGTGAGGAATAATGGCATGTTTGACAGAGAAGGCTATCAATGCATGTGCCTAAGCATCTCTGCCATCCCAACAAATTTGCTTTATAGTAGGTGCACCAGGAACTAGTACATGAACATGAAGAATATTATCATCTTCAATGCCATCTGCATCACCTTCAGCAACTGTGTTTACAGGTGAAATAGGGAGTTTTCCAACACCGTACACAATGTTCCACAATCCTTTTGCAACCAATACATGACACATCATATAAGCCCACAATGGGTAATTGGTAATATCCAACTTATCCTCATCAACCAACATATGGAATACATCATTGCTTTCAATCATGACCACTAACTCAAATACTTCGATGCAAGAAAATGATTGTATCTGAAAATGTTGAACATAACTACCCTTAGGAGTTCTACTAAACCTATAGACGACCTCGAGCCGCTTATACTAGTGAACTCAAACATGTATATTTCTTTGGCACAAAAGACAAAATTGCCAACACAAGCACTATGATAGTGCATTCGGAGGTCGAAACGAGCTTAGATCGAGATTTTGGCACAAGAAAATGAAGATTGTAGTTGTCTGGCTTATGAATGTTTAAAAAAAAGATGCAAAATTAGAATTTCACTCTATTCTTAACACAATTTTGCATTGAAACATTTATTATTTATCGTCTTTTTTTTTCATGAAAACCTTTACTGATGATGCCATTTTATCAATCCCTGAACTTAGCTTAAAATGCATTTGCCTAGATAAAAACTTATTTTGTGTTAATATTGGCATGTTTATCCCTCAATATCCTAGTATTTTTTGCAATTTTGGTTTGTATAGAAGGGATATCTCTAAGATATTTTATCTACAGATCTTTGGGCCATGTATGCTAAAGTTGCAAAAAAAAAAAAAATCCAAAAGAAAAGTTCAAATGAATGCATCTCGAGGCTTCTTCTGCATTCTCCCCGTCACTCCATACACTCAAGAGAGGAATGGAAAGTGAACCTTATAATCATGATTAAAAAAGCATTTTTCACAATAGCGAGGTGGCTTCTATATCTTGCTCTCCTCTCTATATTTGTAGCAAAATGAAGCACAACATCAATGATGAAAGGAAGCATCTGTGCCAAAAAACAAAGAACTTTGCACATGTGCTCAGGTTGCCTCTAGCTTTTTTAGTTTGAAGCTCCGAGCATGGAAAGAAAAAAAAAGTTTTGGGAACTTCCAAAAACGTTGAGATAAGTGTTATCCTCTCCCTTCTCTTGATTGAAGAATTGTCATCTCTCTTCCCCCACGGTGCTTGCACACATGGTTCTATGAACAAATTTTTGAATTTTCAATGGATGATAACTTACGATATGATTGTTTGATTTTAATGATTTTTGAGTATATCTATGGGTTTTTGATGTTTTGTGCAAATCCATATCATCTTTTCAAGATTTTCCACAAGTTGGAAGATACAAGTTTTTGGCAAGTTTAGTGTCCTAATGAAGTAGCGGTACTACCTCTACTGTGTCAGCGATATGCAATAGTGTGCATTCACAAAAGATGGCGGTATGCATATTGGAGGCTTGGAGTTCAGATTGAAAGATAAGGAGTGGGGGAAGTGCCTATCAAGACACCATTGTAAAGATATTGTCCATGCATCAAAGTATTTAGATGGAAATTATCATGGGCAACTCACCTTCTTAGTTATTGATCATTGTAGCATTGGAACATTGGAGCTAGTCGTGTCACCTTTTGGTTGATCTCTGAATAATTGTTTGTTTGACGTATCTTTTGTGTGTTGTAGTGCACCTTCCATTTCATGTTCTCTTTCCTCTTCATCTCTAGTTGGTCATGCTCTTCTTTTTTTTATTCATTGGCATGAGTTTCTCTTAGTCTTTGTGTCTTTTGGCATATGTTTGAGTTTACATTTTCCAAGAGATCCAACATTGTAGAACTGTTTATACTTTACATTTTAGGAATGAACCCTTTGAGGACTATGTGTGGTTGTGTGTCCTTACAACTTTGGCAACACTAGTGGGACCTAAAGAAGTGGAAGGAATTGGAGTTGTGTGTCCCCAACATTTGACAAGACTAGTGGCACCTAAAGAAGTGGAAGGACTTGAAGTTGTGTCCTAACTTGGCACATGACAGTAACAAGGTCCAAGTATCAGAGAAGCAACTTAGCCATAAGGAAGAGAAGTCCATCAGATGAGAAGAATCGACAAGCTTTATTGCCTTGAAGAAACAAAAATAGCTTATGCAGAGGTGAATAATGGAAGACTTGAACTAGCTTTTGTCAAGGTTAAGCATCAAATTCCTTTGCTACAATGGGTTATTGAATCAAGATCTTGGTGATCATGTGAGAATCTTCTTAGAAGTACGTACGAGTAAGGGGTTGCATAATAGAAGCTCTTTTTTCCTATGATCCCTTCCACTCTGAATAGCTTGGCAGATAAATGACATTCATAGTTTTAGGAAAGCCAGTTCCTCACATGGAATGTCTTAAAATGGCCTTTTTGGAAGCATTTGGGCCAAGGAACAGTTCCTCACATGGAATGTCTTAAAATGGCCTTTTTGGAAGCATTTGGGCCAAGGAACACTCTGGAAAAGACTTGGGACCAACTAGAGAACTTGATTAAAGTGCAACCAAATGATTCATTCTCAAAGATAACCACTCGGATGAGATCATTGACAAGGAAGTTAGCAAAAGACTCCCTAAACTTCATGGTGCATTAAATGGATTGAAAAGACTCACCCACAAAGCATTCAAAATGGTTTAAGGGAGAATGTGTATTCTAGTGTAACACTAGATGAGTTCAGTGCAACATCCATGTGAATGAGGTTTTCTATAAACTACATTCCCTTCTTGTAGTGTATATCCAATGCCAAAGATCAAGTGCATAATGTAAGATCCAGAATCAAATGCAATGTGTTCCTAGTATGGAGTAGATTTATCTCATGGATTTCTAAGAAAAAAGCGGAGTGTAATGGTGCAAGAATTTTTAGCCATCTAATGTAATGGATTTATCGTATCTCTAGCTCAAGCTGAGTGTAATGGTGCAAGAATTTTAAGCCATCTAATGTCATGGTCTAAGAGGAATTTTTTTTAATTATGTATCTATCATAACTGTTTTCCTTGGGTATGTGCTGGAAATTATCCAATGTACCATGCAAGATGAAAAGAATTAATACATTATGGTTTGGGCCATCATTAACAACGCTGTACCAAATTGAGACTTATGCGTACTTGATCAATCCTACTAACCAAGCTACTCATAAGAGCTGATGGCACAAAATTCAAAATACTTTAAAAAGGTGTGTGTCCCAATGATAACGTCGGATGAGTATGTGCAGGGATTATGATTTTAAGAATTATCGTTGTAGAGCACAACTTAATTATCTTATATTACACGTGATCCCCTGATTTCTTTATTTATGTTCATCCATGTCTCATTGTTCTAATGGTTGAGTTTTCCGTCTCTTGAGGCAGACATCTAGAGTTCAATTCTTAGATTGGATATGTAATGGTTTTGGCCAGTCTAAATCAATCGAAATCCGTTGTAATCTTGTATAACCCTTGGTTTGTGGGATATAAAGAGTTCCACGAGTACTATGTCCATTCACCTGTACAGTTGTTTTTTCAAAGTTAAAACTCCAAAGAGTAGGCATGTTAATGCTCAATGAACGAGTTGGTTGAGCACTCACCTCTTGAGGAGAAGGTTGTAAGTTTATGGGTAGTTGGACATGCTTGGGTCAGTGTGATCAATTTACATTTGTGATGTTTTCGGGCAGTGCGTGGAAACTAGATGCCTTCAGATAGCCCTTTCTTTGTGTGATGTTTTGGCAATTTAATTCATGATTTATGGGATACGAGGGATCTCATGGATACTATGTGTTTCGCTTGTACAATTGTTCTTTCAATACATTCAAGTCTAAGGAGATTAGACTTTAATTGAACGTCTTAAAAACAAGGTGAATCAAATGATTCTTTAGACCACTCAATTTTGATCTGTCAAAATATTTTGATTTCTTCGTAGAGGTTCCAATAAAAGCGGATGAACATGAATATCCATATAGCTCACTCAGTTTTCGTGTATGGAGACATTCGGAAGAGTAAATCTTAACATGAGAGAGAGATGTTCAATGTAAAATTTTTTTGTTTTTTTTTTAAGGAAGTTCGGCCAAAGTTTGGAAGGGCATAGTACCCATGATATCCACTTATTGCCAAAGCAGGGGTTAATGCTGAAGCATTACATTAAAAAAAAAAGGCATAGTACCCATGGGACTCTCCGTATCTCACAAAACAAGGGTTATTTTTTATTTTTTATTTTTTTATTTTTTTATTTTTTTGAGAGTACCATGAATTGGAAAGACACACACACCCGACCTCATAAGGTAGAAGCGCCCATCTTAGGGAACTTCATGGACACTCATCTTTGGGAACTCATGGATAT
The DNA here is from genome assembly GCA_020310875.1 of Ceratopteris richardii. NCBI lineage: Eukaryota > Viridiplantae > Streptophyta > Polypodiopsida > Polypodiales > Pteridaceae > Ceratopteris > Ceratopteris richardii. The sequence goes on from CM035437.1 coordinate 80,945,832, forward strand.
GTCCAGCAAGGATTTGAACTCATGACTTCCTCCTAGAAATTCAAAGCATCAACTACTACGCTATGCGGGCTTGGACAAACAAGGATTATTGCCAAAGCATTAAAAAAAAAAGAACTACTCGAAGGCATCTAATTTCTATAACTCAAAAATATTACACGAATAGAGCGATCACATTGATTTAAGAAGTATGTCCGCAATCCATAAAGATTGAACACACAATCTCCACCTCAAAAAATGAGTGTCAACCAAGTCACCTACAATATTCAGCACTGTAAAATGCTTTTTAAGTGAACAGATTTGCCTGTTTTACTCAGATGTGGCCGGGGGATCAATGTAGCGATTACATTTGAGGGACCAAGCCCAGTTCCCGGCCGCTATTGAACATATTGCCCGGACGTAGTCTTCCATGTTGGGATTCGCAGACAAGTGTGGTGAATCCATAATCCGAGAAGCAAGCCCAACACATTCTTCATGTCGTGATGCGGTCATTTCCCAAGCTCTGCATGCAGCAGCGCCAAACGAGCTTCTTCCTCCTTCATTTCCATTCAAAGCAGAAGCAGGGTCTAGTCCACTTGCAGCACAGGGATTGTTATGGATAGGGAGCAAGCAAACCAGGTGGAGCACCTCCCCAAGCCGAAGCTCCTTGGGGAAGGAGAGTATGTCGTTAATCCAGGCAACGTGGTCGCTGACGGCGGCTTGCAAAGCTTGTACGAGGGGATCAAGCAATATTTCGATGTCAAGATCGATCCCTAGGTCATACTCAGAGGCCACAATGCACAGTGGGGCTCCTACAGCTACGCGGCGCACGGTTATGTAGTCCGGCAGTGAGGGAGCCTTATCTTTCAAAGCTAGCTGCTCATTCCAGCGAACAGTCTGTACTTGCGCCATTACATATTCCGTCGCTGCTGCCTCGAAGCGAGCTTGTTGAGAGATGGGCATGCCATCGCGCTTCATGTCCTCCCACCATTCTGCCCCCAACCTCAAAGGTAAAACTTCACTACTGCTGTACTTATGCTTAGCTTCTTTCAGAAGCTCTGGCCGGGTCTTCGTGGACTTGCGCCCGTGACGAAACACGATGTCCAGAAACAGCGCGCAATAGCTCTCTGCCTCCGTAGGATCGCTGCTCATTCTGCTACTATTATCTATGGCGTCGTCGAAGGTAATAAACCAGTACATCAGTTTCAACAGCGTTCTCTGTTTCAACAGCGTCAGAGAACGCTGATAAGAGGCCGACCTGGACCAGAAGGAGCACGCTAGCCACCCATAAGCCGCCGTATGAATTTTTCCTATTTCTGATTCATTCAGCACATCCCATAGGTTGTCTCTTGCCCATTGACACAAGTCCTCTTGTAGAGCTGCATGGCGTGGATGCAGACGTAGTGACAACATACCGCTCTCATGAAGGGTACGAGCTGCAGCAGGGATACAATCCACGACCATTTGGTTTCCCAGATGGACGTTTGCTTGGATAGACGTCATGACTTCTCTCTCTCTCTCTCACACACACACACACACACAGTGTCTGTCGTCTGCACTAGCAAGGAAAGGTATGAGAGTTCAATCTGTAAGCTGTGATACATTTATAGGGGGTCATACCGAAGGTCTCAGTTTCTTACGGACTATTGCCGTGCAGATGTGTAGCATTGACGACGTTTGACGACTGCTGTCGAGGGAGAAATCCGAATTGAACGACGGCTGTTTCAGATTGAGAGAAAAGCAGATGCGAATCGAAATATTTCGCGAATGGACGTTGAATCTTGTGAGGAAATGCACTGGAAAGGTACAGCACTGTGGAGAAACCACCGTCAATGGCGAATGTGTAACGATGAGCATTGAAAACATTGTAGTTCGATTTGAGAAACAGGAATTCGGCTGTACATGACGCACACTTTGCACTGGAAAAACGCATAAAAGTGTCGAAAAGGATCACAAGAAGAGGTCCACATGACAATATGAAGACGGAAACTCCACTAGATGTCGACAGGAGATTTTGAGAGAAGCAAAGACGTAGAGGAAAAGCTGCAAATGACCATTTTTTTTTTTTTTTTTTAATATATATAAAAGAAGTTCGGCCATCGGCTACTCTCTCACACTTGAATTAAATGAAAAGATAAGAAAAGTACAAAGGAATGGGACTAGTACTCACGGGACACCCAAAGTCCCATAAAGCAGGGGTAGCTCTTGCCAAGTTTACATGGAATTACAAAGAAGGTTAATTACCCTCTCATCACCCTCATGTGGGGCCCACTTAGGTTTAAGTGTGTTGCTGATCAGGAGGAGCACTTATGATGCCTGAAAGAGGGGGATTTCTTACAATTGGTGATTCTTTTACCAAGGAGGAACAATAATTTCTCAATCGACTACTCTTTGGGAGAGTCGCCAAAGTTAAAAGCACATATTTCCCGCCAGATCTTCCAAAGGACCTCTCCTCTGATGGCATTCCAAAGCGATGTCGAGCTGTTGATCGCTTCTCCCAGCACAGCTTGTTTCCAGCTGATATGCTTTAAAAGTATATATATATTTTTTCGACCCTTGGAGTTGGGACACGTAAAGAAGATGTGGCCAACATCTTCAATTGACCAGTGACAATGCTTGCACCAAGGGGACGTCCCACAACGCTTGCATTCCAAAGCGATGCCGGGCTGTTGATCGCTTCTCCCAGCAGAGCTTGTTTCTAGCTGATATGCTTTTGAAGTATATATATATTTTTTCGACAATTTTCCATATCCTCTTGGAGTTGGGATACGTAAAGAAGATGTGGCCAACATCTTCATTTGACCGTTGACAACGCTTGCACCAAGGAGTGTGTTACTACTCATCCTGAATCGATTCCCACTCTACAACATCTAACCACACAGGCTTCGGTAAGCTTTCTCTAAAAGCATCCGGCGCTTCCGACCGTCGATGAAACATCACCTCGCGTGCCGTATGCTGAATCCATTCCGAACTCACAATAGGATTCCCAGGTGTTGGCCGGTACTCTTCATATATCGATTGTGTGATATTGTTTTTAGAATCCCTATCCTGTTCGCTTCATTTTAGCATTACAGAATGTCCAAACTCTATGGAGCAAAGTTGTCGAATGCGCTGACGTATTGACTTCCTGGCTGCATCCATGACTAGAGCTCCATTACATATGTGATATATTTTGGAGTCCTCATGGTCATGTGCTTCCCAAGGTGTACGTGGAGATCCCATCTGATCCAATGTGAAGATCCCATCTGATCCAATGTGTGTATCCATATGCATGTGTGTATGCATGTGCATGTTTGTATGCATATGCATGTGTGTATGCATATGCATTGTGTGTATGCATATGCATGTATATGTGTATGCATATGCATGTGTGTATGCATATGAATGTGTGTATGTGTGTGTGTGTATGTGTGCATGTGTGTATGTGTGTATGCATATGTATGTATGTGTGCATGTGTGCATGTGTGTATGTGTATGCATATGCATGTGTGTATGCATATGCATGTTTGTATGCATATGCATGTGTGTATGCATATGCATTGTGTGTATGCATATGCATATGTGTATGCATATGCATATGTGTATGCATATGCATATGTGTATGCATATGCATTTGTGTGTATGCATATGCATTTGTGTATGCATATGCATTTGTGTGTATGTATATGCATGTTTGTATGCATATGAATGTGTGTATGTGTGCATGTGTGCATGTGTGTATGCATATGCATGTGTGTATGCATATGCATGTTTGTATGCATATCCATGTTTGTATGCATACGCATTGTGTGTATGCATATGCATTGTGTGTATGCATTGTGTGTATGCATATGCATTGTGTGTATGCTAGATAACCATGAACTTCATGTCCCACCGTAGCTACGTCCATCACTACAACATATCGAGGGTATACCGAGGCTGCTACCGAGGAAAATGAACTGGCACGATTTTTCCGCGACGTCAGTGTTATGGTCCTTATGTGCGTCGAAAACATAACGCTGGTATGGGCATCGGTATGTCCGTGGGTATGGGCGTCTGTATAATCATCGGTATTACCGACGCTCATACTGACGCTCATACCGATGCCCATACCGACGTCTCTGCTAGGTGTACCGATGCCACTGCATGATGTTGGTTAGCAAAAGACAATACACTCTGCCCAACTCTAAACTGAGTACATGTGTTATGTACTCGAATGGCAACCAAAACATGATTTTATATGAGCAAAAATGAACCATGAATCATGTACAAAAAGTTGTATATTCCATAAATGAAAGGTGTACAAGAGTGTGACAAAGCACTTCCATATACGAATCGAATACAAAATTATGGTCCATCATTGCCACATAGGAGTGTAATACAAAATTGTGGCAATTGGAAAAAGCACTTCCATATAGGAATCGAATACAAAATTATAGTACATCATTGCGACATAGGAGTGTAATACAAAATTGTGGCAACGCATATATGTAAGGGGATCAAAACATTTACACCTGCAATCCTGCAACAAAGCATGTGTAAAATGAGACAAATTGACATGACATTTATAAACAACAACTAAAATACAAAACCAAGCTATAAGTTTACCTAATCATAGAATATTCTCCCATGAAATGATTGCACCGCCTCCCTCTAAGTCTTGCAACAGTGCAGCCAATCCATGATGATATCTGTAAGATTCTTCGGTTCGTGTCGAAGGACAACCCACTGCCAACTCCTATAATGAATATGCAAAATGTTAGATGAACATACATGATGTGCTAAACACAAAAAAATTCAATAATTAACATGATACTTACAAATTGGTAGCGCATACTGTCATAGCCGCAGCTACCTAAATGCGACGTTCCAACCGTATCCAAACGTGTGGCCGCCGCATCTCTCTATTGATGATATCGATTAGGAGTATGTTGCTACTCATCCTGAATCGATTCCCACTCTTCAACATCTAACCACACGGGCTTTGGTAAGCTTGATTTAAAGGCATCGCGAGCTTCCGACCGTCGATGAGACATCACCTCGCGTGCCGTATGTTGAATCCATTCCGAACTCACAAAAGGATTCCCAGGTGCTGGCTCTTGGTGTAATTCACAAGCCTACAAATTTGGCTTGATGGATACATTGAAGTCCATACAGAAATGGAGAAGCATAGGAACTATTGCTAGTGGTTAATTACCACTTTACTTCCTTGTAAAAGATAGATTTGACTTGGAATCTTTGTAAACACCTACCAAAAGGAATTCGTGGAAAAAGGTTAGCTTTGCTTGAAGGAATATCTCCTAGCATATAGGAGCTTGATCATAGGGAGCCAAAAGTTTGAATTTGAATTCAAATTTTTACTCAATGACTATAAAAGTGATCATGAAAAAGTCGCGGATAGAACTCATCACTCCCGAGCTTCTCATTACTGTTTTTGAGTGTGTGTGAGGCCTACAATCTAGCCCACACCTATCCACACAATTAGGCAATGAAGTTCATGCCAATGGATTTGTTCATGCCAGAAGGAGCACGCTAGCCACCCATAAGCCGCCGTATGAATTTTTCCTATTTCTGATTCAGTCAGCACATCCCATAGGTTGTCTCTTGCCCATTGACACAAGTCCTCTTGTAGAGCTGCATGGCGTGGATGCAGACGTAGTGACAACATACCGCTCTCATGAAGGGTACGAGCTGCAGCAGGGATACAATCCACGACCATTTGGTTTCCCAGATTGACGTTTGCTTGGATAGACGTCATGACTTCTCTCTCTCTCTCACACACACACACAATGTCTGTCGTCTGCACTAGCAAGGAAAGGTATGAGAATTCAATCTGTAAGTTGTGATACATTTATAGGGAGTCATACCGAAGGTCGCAGTTTCTTACGGACTATTGTCGTGCAGATGTGTAGCATTGACGACGTTTGATGATGTGCTGTCGAGGAGGAAATCCGAATTGAACGACGGCTATTTCAGATTGAGAGAAAAGCAGATGCGAATTGAAATATTTCGCGAATGGACGTTGAATCTTGTGAGGAAATGCACTGGAAAGGTACCAGCACTGTGGATAAACCATCGTCAATGGCGAATGTGTAACGATGAGCATTGAGAACATTGTAGTTCGATTTGAGAAACAGAAATTCCGCTGTACATGACGCACACTTTGCACTGGAAAAACGCATCAAAGTGTCGAAAAGGATCACAAGAAGAGGTCCACATGACAATATGAAGACGGAAACTCCACTAGATGTCGACAGTAGATTTTGAGAGAAGCAAAGACGTAGAGGAAAAGCTGCAAATGACCAAATATATATTTTTTATAATATATATAAAGGAAGTTCGGCCATCGCCTACTCTCTGAGACTTTAATTAAAGATAAGAAAAGTACAAAGGATAGTCAGTACAAAGGATTGGGACTAGTACTCATGGGACACCCCAAGTCCCATAAAGCAGGGGTAGCTCTTGCCGAGTTTACATGGAATTACAAAGAAGGTTAATTACCCTCTCATCACCCTCATGTGGGGCCCACTTAGGTTTAAATGTGTTTCTGATCAAGAGGAGCACTTTATGATGCCTGAAAGAGGGGGATTTCTTATATTTGGTGATTCTTTACCGAGGAACAACAATTTTTCAATCGACTACTCTTTGGGGGAGTCACCAAAGTTATAAGCACATATTTCCCGCGAGATCTTCTAAAGGACCTCTCCTCTGATGGCATTCCAAAGCTACGCCAAGCAGCTGATCGCTTCTCCCAACAGAGCTTGTTTCCAGTTGATATTCTTTTGAAGTCTAATTTTTTTTCCGACAATTTTCCATATCCTGTTGGAGTTAGGACACGTAAAGAAGATGTGGCCACCATCTTCAATTGACCGGTGACAACGCTTGCACCAAGGAGACGTCCCACCAATTTTGCTAGCCTTTAAGTTGGTCCAGATTCCTCGATGAAAAATTTGCCATAAGAGAACAGACTTTTTGATTTCTATGAGAGGGTGCTAGATAGCCATGAACTTCATGTCCGAGTGTAGCTACATCCATGACAGGCACTACTCCTTGTTGAAATCAATGATTCTTGTTGACAGTCAAGGTTACGCACAAGCATGGAAGCACATCAATGAAGTGGAAACACACAAGAAGAAGGAGCATCTAGGGAGCTCCAAGAAGCACACGTCAAATTTTCATAAAAGAAACCTATAAAAATACTGCTTTTTATCACTAAAAACCATTGTAAATACCATTTTCCATTTTTACAACTCCATTTTGTTCAAGTAGAAGTATCATCCTACCAATTTTCATAATTTTTAGACTCTGCTTGAGTCACCAAATAAGCCCTAGAAGCTAATTTTTAACTAAGCCGGACACTAGCCTTAACAACGCCAAAAATACTCAAAAAAACTATAAAAAGGGCTAGAGAGCTCATTTTGGAGGCTAGCTTGTTGTAGATTTGAGCTTCTCTAATTATAGATTTCTTTTGTAATTGAAGTCCTTCCATTGTTCCACTCTTTGCTCTTACCTTGTGTGCAACTAGGTGTGTGCGGTGTAGAGAAATGAACAGGCAAAAGGGAATGCATCAAGTCCCAAAGGATGTAAAAGAAGATATAAGAACGGGACCTTTAAAATGCAATGCTAGCCTAAAAGAGATGCAAGATTGATCAAGTGATGCATGCGGTTGAAAGAAGTAAATAGGCTCCAAAAAATACAACAAGGTCAAATGTGTGAGAACAAAGAAATATCCAAAGACCAAAAGTTAGAAAGAGACAGACGCTGAAGAGTTGAAGAGGGTGACTAAGCATATCACATTCTTAGCAACTGGATGCGTGCATGGCAGCCCGAATCAACACAGGAAGCGAAGACATGAAGCAAATCCAGTCAAGGGATGACAGAGGCAAAAGGGGGAGAGTGTTGTAGAGTAAAGAAGCACAATAGAGGAGCCCCCAAAAATTTTCAAATTACGAGCATAATTTTTTCTTCTTCAAAATCCTATGAAACTCTCTAAAGTTATGTAAATGCACTAGAGGACTCCTCTAGATGCATAAGCCCAAATCATTGTAACATAACTCTTGTTAAATAGTGGGAAATTAGAGTTAGTCAATAAAATGTTGGTCTCTTGTGTGAAAGGAGCAGTTTTAGGGCACATGTATATAAGTCACTTTGTGACTCTTCTAAAGAGACTTTTTGCCATTATGAGAGCTGAAGAAGATTTTGGAGTTTGCTCATTTTCTACTGATTTACTCCTTCTCCATGATCTTTTCTATGTGTGTGTAATGCTTGAAATGTGTGTGTAGGACTGTTGTCTATCCCTTGCCATCGCTTTTAAACTGCTGTAGTGTGTGTGTGAGCCATTATGAGTTGTGGAGCGAGTGTTGATGTTTCTTGCCATTCACTCTTTTGTTCATAACTTGAAGCTCGTTTGTTAGATTTGACTGAAAATGTCAATAATAGATGCACCTCATTGAGAGCTTCAAAACAAACTACTATTGATCATATTCGGAGTTCGGAGTTGAGTAAAAGTTTGAATTTGTGCTTATTGCTGTAAATGGTATCGTGGCATGCATTTTCAGAGGATTAGTGAGTTGGAGAGATAGATGAGACTAGTTACATGCATTGCAGTTTAGACACTTCACTTACCATCATGTGCACACATGTCTTCATACACTTGGTTCTTGTGGTTCCTCAGATTGATAATTAAATGTGTATTAATCCACCACTATATGCACTTGTGGGGTGATTGAGGTCTAGTCTCATCGACACAAGTCCCTAAGGCTTCACGACTTAGGATGTACCACTATCATATCATACTCGTTCAATCTATCATAGTGCCTCTTTTGCATTAGATTGCTTTGATATGGCTACGTCTAGTCTTTGTGATGAGAATGAGCATCTTTTATTTGATGAAGCACAAAATTCAAAAAATTGGATGGCTGCTATGCAATCTGAATATGATTCAATAATGAAAAATGGTACCTGGTCTTTATGTGATTTTCCTCTTGGAAAGAAGGCCATTGGCACTAAGTGGGTACACAAGCTTAAGCATAACCCTGATGGAAAAGTTGATAGGTATAAAGCTATGCTTAGGAAAGAGGCATTGATTTTGATGAGATCTTTGCTTGTACTTGTCGAATGACTACTGTTCGTAGCATTTGTGCACTTGTAGCTCATCATGGTTGGAATGTACATTAGTTGGACATAAAAATCGCAGTTATGAATGGTGATTTACATGAAGAACTGTATGTTTTTTAGCCCCGTGGCTTTGTGCAAAAAGCGCATGAAAACTAGGTGTGCAGGATAAAGAAGGCGTTGTATGGTTTAAAGCAAGTACCACGTGCTTGGTATGAAAAGATACATGCCTATAAGATTGCACATGGTTTTGAGAACAGTCCAACTAAGAGCACCTTATATTTTAAGTGTGCTAAGGATGTGCTTCTGATCATTGTTGTGTATGTTGGTGACATGTTGCTTGGTAGTTGTTGGAGTTTGAGGTTTGTAGAAGCACGCGAAAAACACAAGGAAGAAGAAGAATCTTGTAGCACAACACACATATTGAATGTATTATCACTAGAATGTACAAAGATAAGTAACCCGTTAGGGTAGTAGGCATATATACAAGCCGGGGAAAAACCTCCTAAAGACTGAAAAAAGTGCCTTGGTGGTCCTAGTGTGTTCACGCACATCGCTACCTAAATATATGAACGAATCCCCCCTCGGAGTGATGCGGTGAACAAGGCATTGGTAGTCATGTATAAGGAAGTGCCAATCTATGTGGAATCAATCCACAAAAGGAAGTAAGCCCAAATCTTTGTAGAAAGCTTCAAACTTGTCCTTAGGCAGAGCCTTCCTGAAAAGGTCTGCAATGTTCTCCTAAGTGGGCACATATGCCAAGCTGATCTCTCTAGCAGAGAACCTCTCCCTGACATAATGATAATGCACCTCAATGTGCTTAGTTCAAGCATGGCACACAGGGTTCCTTCCAACTACCAATGTTTTCAGTGAAGATGGTGGTGGCAGAAGACTGACCAACACCCAAATTAGCCATAAGGTGTCTAAGCCACACACACTCAATACTCGTTGTGAAAGCTGCAATATACTCAGCCTCACAATTGGAAGTGGCCACAATAGGCTGCTTCTTGCTCAACAGGGATATGCCTGAGCTACCAAGCATGAAGGAAAAATCATTCGTGGACACATGACTGTCATAGCAACTAGCCCAGTCAGAGTTAGAAAAAGCATGTAAATCTGGTGGTAGCGATCTCCCCATGGGATAAAACAATCCAAGTAGTCGTGTACCACTCAAGTAGCGAAAGAGGTGCTAAACCGTGTATCAATGCTTGAGACTTGGGCAATGCATAAACCTGCTCATTTGTGAGACAACAAAGTGAATATCTGGCTGAGTAATGCATAAGTAAATCAAGCTTCTAATAGCCCGCTGATAGAGAATAGCATCAAATGCATCTCACGAATCATGAAGGCTCAATTGTAAACTTGTCTCTATAGGAGTGGCAATAGGTTTACAGTCTTCAAAGCCAAAACGTTGCAATAATGTGTCAGTATATTTTGTTTGACACAAAGCCATTCCATCATCAACGTGCAAATTGAATGCTCAAATAATGATGCAAATTCCCCAAATCTGACATCTCAAGCGAGGCATGTAGATTGGCCTTAAAATTAGCAATATGCTTCTCATGAGGACCAGTGAGCATCATGTCATCAACATACACAACAATGATCAGAACCACCTCATTAGCACACTTAACATATAAGGTGGTTTCAGTTGGACTGTTCTCAAAACCATGTGCAATCAGATAGGCATGTATCTTTTCATACCAAGCACGTGGTGCTTGCTTCAAACCAAGCAATGCCTTCTTCAACCTACACACTTGGTTTTCATGCCCTTTCTGCACAAAGCCATGGGGCTAAGAAACATACACTTCTTCATGCAAGCCACCATTCAGAAATGTAGTTTTGATGTGCAATTGATGTACATTCCAAGCATGATGAGTTGCAAGTGCACAGATGCTACGAAAAGTAGTCATCTGGCAAGTAGTAGCAAAGGTCTCATCAAAATCAATGCCTTTTTCCTAACCATACCCCTTTGCAACAGGCCTAGCCTTATACCTATCAACTGTTCCATCAGGCTTATGCTTCAGCTTGCATGCCCACTTAGTGCCAATGGCCTTATTGATATGAGGCAAGTCACATAAAGATTAGGTACCATTTTTCATGATAGCATCATATTCAGATTGCATAGCAAGCATCGAATTTTCAGAATTTTGTGCTTCATCAAATGAAATAGGCTCATTCTCATCATAGAGATAGAGGCAGCTATAACATATCAATTTGATGCAAAAGAAGCACTATGAGAGCGAGAATGAGTACGATATGATAGAGGTGCATCTAATTTGCTATCATGCAAAGTCTGCACCAACCATTTTGGCGTAGTTTTTGCCTCCTCAATATTAGTTCTCTCATCAACAAGTGCATCATGTAAATCTACATGAGAAATGGAATGATTTGCATCATCACATGAAACCTATAAAGGCTGAAAAGTTACCTCATTAGGACCAACACTAGACTATCCACCTAAAAAAAGAGGTAGCAAAGTGTCATACATGTCGTTGGAGCTAACAGATGTCTCCTTAGTACATGAAAGTAATGGTTGAATAATATCTTTCACAAAAACAACATCATGGCTAAACAAAATGCATTTAGCCTATGGATGGTATAGGTGATAGCCTTTTCTTTTAGAACTGTACCCAAGAAAAATACATTTCATTGCTTTATCATCCAATTTTCTCTCTATTGTTGTTCAGGCACTAATGCATGTGCCAAACCACCAAAAACATGCACGTGAGCAACATATGGATTGCGACCATGCCAAGCTGCATATGGAGTGACATACTACAATGCTTTAGTGGGACACTTATTAAGTACATATGCTGCACACATGATAGCCTCAAGCTAGAAACTATGTGGTAAAGCCTGACTCTTGATCATACACCTCACCATCTCCATGAGTGACGTGTTCTTCCATTCAACAACTCCATTATCTTTAGGTGTATATAGCACTATACAGCGATGTTTTATCCCACATTCAACCAAAAATGCATTAAAATTAGCAGACATATATTCCCCCCTTGATCAAAATGGACGGTGCCCATTTTACATGCTAAAAAATTTTCAGCCAAAACCAAAAACTCTTTGAAGTACATAAACACTTCGGACTTTGCTTTCAATGGATATACCCATCCATGCCTCGAAAAATCATCGATGAAATTCATGAAGTAAAGATAGTTCCCAAAAGAGGGTGTCTGCATTGGACCACAGATATTAGTGTGAACAAGCTACAATTTTTGAGTAGCTCGGACTGAACCATCTTTTGGGAACGAGGAACGCTGCATTTTGCCCAAAATATAGCCTTCACATACATGTTTACCAGGTGCCCCAAGTCTTAGCAAAGAGGAAACCATTTCAAATTTTTGTAGGTGTAGCAAGCTAGCAAAATTCAGATGACCAAAGCATGCATGCCAAAGCTTTGCATCTGAGAAAGCCTGAGAATCATGTACTGCACATGTTGAATCATTCACAAATTTTTCATAATCTAGAAGCTTATACAACCTATGACATAAAATGCTAGAAGCAATACTGACATCACCATTTGACAGATTATGAATGTACATCTGTCATCAACAAATTTCACAACCAAACCAATCTTGGCTAAAGATGAAATTGATAACAGATTCTTCTTGACCCGTGGCATAAATAAATCATCAGACAATGTAAAAGAACTACCATTAGCGGTAGTCTGAATGATCTTACCAACCCCCATAACAGGATAAGAGGAGTTGTTGACGCATGTGACAGTATTCCCCATAGGGGTAGGCTCGAGTGAAGTGAAGAAACTGTGCTACCAGGTTATATGTTTGGTTACCTCACTATCAAAGTACCAAACATCTCAGCCTATTACAGACATACACTGTTCATGAGAAGATGCGTTGTAAGTGCAAACGGTGCTAAATGCCGATTCTTCATTCTGCACAAGATTAGTAGACTTTGTTTTGGATGTAGAGGCCTCTGTAACAACCATTCCAACCTCTTTCTTCTTTGCCTCTTTAGCATCTAGTTTTGGAGAGCTCTTTATGACATGATCATTTCCTTTACAGTATTTGCAAAACAATTTTTGCTTTTTTGTTTTCTTCTCTTCTCTGTCTTCCTTCTTGGATTATGCAAAATTAGCAGATTTCTGCTTGTTAGTAGAAGAGCTTCATTTACCTTTCCCCTTCTGACTAGCCAGGAAATCTTGATCTGCAACATGCATAATGGACCTGTTCCGCCTGGACGGATCTTCCTACAACAGAAGAGAGACTAACTCTTTAAACGTTTAGGCATTTGGATTGCCTTTCATCAACAAATGGAGAGTAGAAGCAAAACTCTGATATGAATCGAGAAGAGAAGACCATTCATAACAGTCTACACAAGTGAATTGTCAGGCAAGACTTCATTAGCAGAAATCAATTGTTCTTTCAAATCTTTGATCTCTGTCAAAAAATTGTCCATGGAATCACCATTCATGTGGTCATTCTCCAACTATTTTTGGAGGTAAGGAACATGAGCCTCATTCCTTGCTTGATATAAAGTGCCAAGTGTATTTCGAACATCCTTAGCTGTTCTGCAAGAGCGAATGTGAGGAATAATGGCATGTTTGACAGACAAGGCTATCAATGCATGTGCTTCAGCATCTCTGCCATCCCAACAAATTTTCTTTATAGTAGGTGCAGCAGGAACTGCACCAGGAACATGAACAGGAAGAATATCATCATCTTCAATGCCCTCTGCATCACCTTCAACAACTGTGTTTGTAGGTGAAATAAGAAGTTTTTCAAAACCCTGCACAATGTTGCACAATCCTTTTGCAAGCAATACATGACACACCATATAAGCCTACAATGGATAATAGGTAATGTCCAACTTATCCTTAACAACCAACATATGGAATACATCACTACTTTCAACCATGACCACTAACTCAAATACCCTGATGCAAAAAAAAATGATTGTATCTAAAAAATTTTAACAGAATTATCCTTAGGGGTTCCACTAAAGTTGTAGCCGACTTCAAATCGCTTATACTGGTGAACTGAAACCTATATATATCTTTGGCACAAAAAGATAAAATTGCCTACACAAGCACTATGATAGTGCATTCGGAGGCCCAAACGAGCTTAGATCGAGATTTTGGCACCAGAAAATGAAGTTGTTTTGATCTTCTAATCACACTACGTATGCACACCAAATTTTATGTGATTCTGAGACTCTGAGGGGAGGGGTGTCGATGATGCCCTGGATGAAGCGACGACCATTTGAAACCTGAGAATGACTCAACACATGCAATTCATGTTTCTTGGGCTATTTCACGATCATTTGAAACAAGTTAATTATTCTAAGGAAAAGGTATTTATAAAAAAATATATTCAATTAATAAGAATCCATTTTAATTGGATTTCACTGAAGTTCAATTTGGAGTATAGAATTCATATGTGGTTTAGTGAAGGTGTGATACATGGATTGGAAGAAGGATCCACGAGGATGGAATGGTGGAAACTAATTCCCTTTTAGTTTTTAGGATTCATCGTTTGTGGATAGCCTTATTCATAATGATAAAATGTCTCCTTAGGAAACAAAAGATTTGTTCTTCGAGCTACTTCTTGCAAATATCCTTGAAATTGTAGTTGTCTGGCTTATGACTGATAAAAAAAAAAGATGCAAAATTAGAGTTTCACTCTATTCTTAACTTAATTTTGCATTGAAATATTTATTATTTATCGTCTTTTTTTCATGAAAACATTTGCCCATGATGCCATTTTATCAATCCCTGAACTTAGCTTGAAATGCATTTGCCTAGATAAAAACTTATTTTGTGTTAATATTGTCATGTTTATCCCTCAATATCCTAGTATTTTTTGCAATTTTGGTTTGTATAGAAGGGATATCTCTAAGATATTTTAGCTACAGATCTTTGGGCCATGTATGCTAGTTGCACAAAGAAAAAATCCAAAAGAAAAGTTCAAATGAATGCATCTCGAGGCTTCTTCTGCATTCTCCCCTTCACTCCATACACTCAAGAGAGGAATGGAAAGTGAACCTTATAATCATGATTAAAAAAAGCATTTTTCACAATAGCGAGGTGGCTTCTATATCTTGCTCTCCTCTCTATATTTGTAGCAAAATGAAGCACAACATCAATAATGAAAGGAAGCACTTGTGCCAGAAAACAAAGAACTTTGCACATCTGCTCAGGTTGCCTCTAGCTTTTTTAGCTTGAAGCTCCGAGCATCAAAAGAAAAAAAAAACGTTTTGGGAACTTCCAAAAAAATTGAGATAAGTGTTATCCTCTCCCTTCTCTTGATTGAAGAATTGTCATCTCTCTGCCCCCATGGTGCTTGCACACATGGTTCTATGAACAAATTTGTGAATTTTCAATGGATGATAACTTACGATATGATTGTTTGATTTTAATGATTTTTGAGTATATCTAGGGGTTTTTGATGTTTTGTGCAAATCCATATCAACTTTTCAAGATTTTCCACAAGTTGGGACATACAAGTTTTTGGCAAGTTTAGTGTCCTGATGAAGTAGCGGTACTACCTCTAATGTGTCAACGATATGCAATAATGTGCATTCACAAAAGATGGTGGCATGCATATTGGAGGCTTGGAGATCGGATTGAAAGATAAGGAGTGGGGGAAGTGCCTATCAAGGCACCATTGTAAAGCGATTTTCCATCCATCAAAGTATTTAGATGGCAATTATCATCGGCAACTCACCTTCTTAGTTATTGATCATTGTAGCATTGGAACATTGGAGTTAGTCGTGTCACCTTTTGGTTGATCTCTGAATAATTGTTTGTTTGACGTATCTTTTGTGTGCTGTTGTGCACCTTCCATTTCATGTTCTCTTTCCTCTTCATCTTTAGTTGGTTATGCTCTTCGTTTTTTAATTCATTTAGACTGGCCAAAACCATTACATGTCCAATCTAAGATTTGAACTCTGGATGTCTGCCTCAAGAGACTGAAAACTCAACCACTAGAACAATGAGACATGGATCACGTCTAATATAAGATAATTAAGTTGTGGTCTACAACAATAATCCTTAAAATCATAATCGTTGCACATACTCATCCGACGTTATCATTGGGACACACACCTTTTTAAAGTATTTTTAAAGTAGGATTGATCAAGTACGCATAAGTCTCAATTTGGTACAGCGTTGTTAATGATGGCCCAAACCATAATGTAATTCTTTCATCTTGCATGGTACATTGGATAATTTCCAGCACAGACTCAAGGAAAACTGTTATGATAGATACATAATTAAAACAACGTTGATCCAAAATCACATAAAATTCCTCTTAGACCATGACATAGATGGCTATAAATTCTTGCACCATTACACTCAGCTTGGGCTAGAGATACAATAAACCCATTACATTAGATGGCTAGAAATTTTGCACCATTACACTCAGCTTTTTTCTTAAGATAAATCTACTCCATACTAGGAACACATTGCATTTGATTCTGGATCTTACATTATGCACTTGATCTTTGTCATTGGATATACACTACAAGAAAGAAATGTAGTTTATAGAAAACCTCATTCACATGGCTGTTGCAATGAACTCATCTAGTGTTACACTAGAATACACATTCTCCCTTAAACCATTTTGAATGCTTTGTGGGTGAGTCTTTTCAATCCATTTATGCACCATGAAGTCTAGGGAGTCTTTTGCTAACTTCATTGTCAATGATCTCATCCGAGTGCTTATCTTTAAGAATGAATCATTTGGTTACACTTTCAAGTTCTCTAGTTGGTCCCAAGTCTTTTCCAGAGTGTTCCTTGACATTCCATGTGAGGAACTTGCTTTCCTAAAACTATCAATGCCATTTATCTTCCAACCTATTTAGAGTGGAAGGGATCATAGGAAAAAAGAGCTTCTATTATGCAAACCCTTACTCATACATACTTCCAAGAAGATTCTCACATGATCACCAAGATTCTGATTCGATAATCCATTGTGGCAAAGGAATTTGATGCTTACCCTTGACGAAAGCTAGTTCAAGTCTTCCATTATTCACCTCTGCATAAGCTTTTTTTGTTTCTTCAAGGCAAAAAATCTTGTCGATTCTTCTCATGTGATGGACGTCTCTTCCTTATGACGCATATGCATACACAAATCCATATGCATACACAAATCCATATGCATACACAAATGCATATGCATACACACAAATGCATATGCATACACAAATGCATATGCATACACAAATGCATATGCATACACATATGCATATGCATACACAAATTTCATCTTTAGCCAAGATTGGTTTGGTTGTGAAATTTATTGATGACAGATGTACATTGATAATCTGTCAAATGGTGATGTCAATATTGCTTCTAGCATTTTATGTCATGGATTGTACTAGCTCCTAGACTATGAAAAATCTGTGAATGATTCAACATGTGCAGTACATGATTCTTAGGCTTTCTCAGATGCAAAGCTTTGGCATGCATGCTTTGGTCATCTGAATTTTGCTAGCTTGCTACACCTGCAAAAATTTGAAATGGTTTCCTCTTTGCTCAGACTTGGGGCACCTGGTAAACATGTATGTGAAGGCTATATTTTGGGAAAAATGCAGCTTTCCTCCTTCCCAAAAGATGGTTCAGTCGAAGCTACTCAAAAATTGCAGCTTGTTCACACTGATGTCTGTGGTCCAATGCAGACACCCTCTTTTGGGAACTATGACTTTCATGGATGATTTTTCGAGGCATGGATGGGTATATCCATTGAAAGCAAAGTCCGAAGTGTTTATGTGCTTGAAACAGTTTTTGGTTTTGGCTGAAAATTTTTTAGCATGTAAAATGGGCACCCTCCATTTTGATCAAGGGGGGAATATACGTCTGCTAACTTTAATGCATTTTTGGTTGAATGTGGTATAAAACATCACTGTATAGTGCCATATACACCTAAACATAATGGAGTTGTTGAATGGAAGAACAGGTCACTCATGGAGATGGTGAGGTGTATGATCAAGAGTCAGGCTTTACCACATAGTTTCTAGCTTGAGGCTATCATGTGTGCAGCATATCTACTTAATAGGTGTCCCACTAAAGCATTGCAGTCTATCACTCCATATGAAGCTTAGCATGGTCGCAATCCATCTGTTGCTCATGTGCATGTTTTTGGTGGTTTGGCATATGCATTAGTGTCTGCACAACAATAGAGGAAATTGGATGATAAAGCAATGAAATGTATTTTTGTTGGGTACAGTTCTAAAAGAAAAGGCTATCATCTATATCATCCATAGGCTAAATGCATTTTGTTTAGCCATGATGTTGTTTTTGTGCAAGATATTATTCAACCACTACTTTCATGTACTAAGGAGACATCTGTTAGCTCCAACAACATGTACGACACTTTGCTACCTCTTTTTTTAGGTGGATAGTCTAGTGTTGGTCCTAATGAGGTAACTTTTCAGACTTTATAGGTTTCATGTGATGATGCAAATCATTCCATTTCTGATGAGGTAACTTTTCAGCCTTTATAGGTTTCATGTGATGATTCGAATCATTCCATTTCTGATGTAGATTAACATGATGCACTTATTGATGAGAGAACTAATATTGAGGAGGCAAAAACTATGCCAAAATGATTGGTGCACACTTTGCATGATAGCAAATTAGATGCACCTCTATCATATCGTACTCATTCTCACTCTCATAGTGCTTCTTTTGCATCAAATTGATATGTTATAGCTGCCTCTATCTCTATGATGAGAATGAGCCTATTTCATTTGATGAAGCACAAAATTCTGAAAATTCCATGGCTGCTATGCAATCTGAATATGATGCTATGATGAAAAATGGTACCTAATCTTTATGTGACTTGCCTCATGACAATAAGGCCATTGGCACTAAGTGGGCATAGAAGCTGAAGCATAAGCCTGATGGAACAGTTGATAGGTATAAGGCTAGGCTTGCTGCAAAGGGGTATGGTCACGAAAAAGGCATTGATTTTGATGAGACCTTTGCTACTACTTGCCAAATGACTACTTTTCGTAGCATCTGTGCACTTGCAACTCATCATGGTTGGAATGTACATCAATTGCACATCAAAACTACATTTCTGAATGGTGACTTGCATGAAGAAGTGTATGTTTCTCAGCCCCATGGCTTTGGATAGAAAGGGCATGAAAACCAAGTGTGTAGGTTGAAGAAGGAATTACTTGGTTTGAAGCAAGCACCACGTGCTTGGTATGAAAAGATACATGCCTATCTGATTGCACATGCTTTTGAGAACAGTCCAACTGAAAGCACCTTATATGTTAAGTGTGCTAATGATGTGGGTCTGATCATTGTTGTGTATGTTGATGACATGATGCTCACTGGTCCTCATGAGAAGCATATTGCTAATTTTAAGGCTAATCTACATGCCTCGCTTGAGATGTGAGATTTGGGGAATTTGCATCATTATTTGAGCATTCAATTTATGCAAGTTGATGATGGAATGGCTTTGTGTCAAACAAAATATACTGACACATTATCCCAACGTTTTGGCTTTGAAGACTTTAAACCTATTGCCACTCCTATGGAGACAAGTTTACAATTGAGCCTTCATGATTCTGGAGATGCATTTGATGCTATTCTCTATCAGTTGGCTATTAGAAGCTTGATTTACGTATGCATTACTCAGCTAGATATACACTTTGTTGTCTCACAAATGAGCAGGTTTATGCATTGCCCAAGTCTCAAGCATTGATACACAGTTTAGCACATCTTTCGCTCCTTGAGTGGTACACGACTACTTGGATTGTTTTATCCCAAGGGGAGATCGCTACCACCAGATTCACATGCTTTTTCTAACTCTGACTAGGCTAGTTGCTATGACAGTCATGTGTCCACGAATGCTTTTTCCTTCATGCTTGGTAGCTTAGGCATATCCTTGTTGAGCATGAAGCAGCCTATTGTGGTCACTTCCAATTATGAGGCTGAGTATATTGCAGCTTTCACAACGAGTATTGAGTGTGTGTGGCTTAGATGCCTTATGGATAATTTGGGTGTTGGTCAGTCTTCTGCCACCACCATCTTCACTGAAATTCAAAGGACATTGGTAGCTGCAAGGAACCATGTGTGCCATTCTTGCACTAAGCACATTGAGGTGCATTATCATCATGTCAAGGAGAGGTTCTCTGCTATAGAGATCAGCTTGGCATATGTGCCCACGAAGGAGAACATTGCAGACCTTTTCTGGAAGGCTATGCCTAAGGACAAGTTTGAAGCTTTCTACAAAGATTTGGGCTTACTTCCTTTTGTGGAATGATTCCACATAGCTTGGCACTTCCTTATACATGACTGCCAATGCCTTGTTCACCGCATCACTCCTAGGGGGGATTTGTTCATATATTTAGGTAGTGATGTGCGTGAACACACTAGGACCACCAAGGCACTATTTTCCCTCTTAGGAGGTTTTTCCCTTGCTTTTTTATACGCCTACTACCCTAACGGGTTACTTATCTTTGTACATTCTAGTGGTAATACATTCAATATGTGTGTTGTGCTCCAAGATTCTTCTTCTTCCTTGTGTTGTTCGCGTGCTTCTGCAAACCTCAAACTCCAACAACTACCAAGCAACATGTCACCAACATACACAACAATGATAAAAAGCACATCCTTAGCACACTTAAAATATAAGGTGCTCTTAGTTCTACTGTTCTCAAAACCATGTGCAATCTGATAAGCATGTATCTTTTCATACCAAGCACGTGGTACTTGCTTTAAACCATACAATGCCTTCTTTATCCTGCACACCTAGTTTTCATGCCCTTTTTGCACAAAGCCATGGGGCTAAAAAACATACACTTCTTCATGTAAATCACCATTCATAAATGCAATTTTAATGTCCAACTGATGTACATTCCAACCATGATGAGCTACAAGTGCACAAATGCTACGAATAGTAGTCATTCGACAAGTACAAGCAAAGATCTCATCAAAATATATGCCTCTTTCCTAAGCATAGCCCTTTGCAACAAGCCTAGCTTTATAACTATCAACTTTTCCATCAGGCTTATGCTTAAGCTTGTATACCCAGTTAGTGCCAATGGCCTTCTTGCCAAGAGGAAAATCACATAAAGACCAGGTACCATTTTTCATTATAGCATCATATTCAGATTGCATAGCAGCCATCCAATTTTTTGAATTTTGTGCTTCATCAAATAAAAGAGGCTCATTCTCATCATAGAGACTAGAAGTAGCCATATCATAGCAATCTAATGCAAAAGAGGCACTATGATAGATTGAACGAGTATGATATGATAGTGGTACATTGTATACCTAAGTCGTGAAGCCTTAGGGACTTCTGTCGATGAGACTAGACCTCAATCACCCCACAAGTGCATATAATGATGGATTAATACACGTTTAATTATCAATCGGAGGAACCACAAGAGTCAAGTGTATGAAGACATATGTGCACATGATTGTAAGTGAAGTGTCTAAATTACAATGCATGTAACTAGTCTCATCTATCTCTCCAACTCACAAATCCTCTGAAAATGCATGCCACGATACCATTTACAGCAATAAACACAAATTCAAATTTTTCTCTCAACTCGAACTCCGAATATGGTCAATAGTAGTTCATTTCGAAGCTCTCAATGAGATGCATCTATTACTGACATTTTCATTCAAATCTAAAAAACGAGCTTCAAGTTATGAACAAAAGAGTGAATGCCAAGAAACACCAACACTCGCTCCACAGCTGATAATGGCTCACACACACACTACAACAGTTTAAAAGCGATGGGAAGGGATAGACAACAGTCCTACACACAAAATTCAAGCATTACACACACACAAAAGATCATGGAGAAGGAGTAAATCAGTAGAAAACGAGCAAATTCCAAAATCTTCTTCAGCTCTCACAAGGCAAAAAGTCTCTTTACAAGAGTCACAAAGTGACTTATATACATGTGCCCTAAAACTGCTCCTTTCACACAAGAGACCAGCATTTTATTGACTAACTCTAATTTCCTACTATTTAACAAGAGTTATGTTACAATGATTTGGGCTTATGCATCTAGAGGACTCCTCTAGTGCATTTACCTAACTTCAAAGAGTTTCATAGGATTTTGAAGAAGAAAAAATTATGCTCGTAATTTGAAAATTGTTGGGGGCTCCTCTATTGTGCTTCTTTACTCTACAACACTCTCCCCCTCTTTGCCTCTATCATCCCTTGACAGGCTTTGCTTCATGTCTTTGCTTACTGTGTTAATTTGGGCTGCCATGCACGCATCCAGTTGCTAAGAATGTGATATGCTTAGTCACCCTCTTCAACTCTTTAGCATCTCTCTCTTTCTCCATTTTGGTCTTTGGATATTTCTTTGTTCTCACACATTTGACCTTGTTGTATTTTTTGGAGCCTATTTACTTCTTTCAACCGCACGCATCACTTGATCAATCTTGCAACTTTTTTAGGCTAGCATTGCATTTTAAAGGTCCTGTTCTTATATCTTCTTTTATATCCTTTGGGACTTGATGCATTCCCTTTTGCCTCTTCATTTCTCTACACCGCACACACCTAGTGGAAGCCTCAAAGGTTCAAACGCAATGTATTACTTCTTTAAGGGTTGATCATTACTCGAGACGTGGTGCTTTTCTTTAACCTATTGATTTCTTTCCACTGCACGCACCTAGTGGATGAGGAAGTTGTGTGCAACCTCCCCTTGAAAGGTTCGGGTTGTTGTAAATCTTTGTTTCCACTCTTGGGGGCCTGGTCCTTTGGTGTTGTAGCCTGATGTGTGCCCCTATTGGGCTTTGGGTAGAGGGTGGTTCTTTCTTATTGCATTGTTTTATTCTTTGATCTTCTTCTTCTCTTTCTTCTTGATTCTCCCTCTACACATCCCTCCTCTTGAACTCTATCGTCCCTGACAGACTTTTTGTGGTGACATGAGTAAGTCTGTATTTAAATCTTTTACTCTCTATGATTTAGCAAATTGGCTTCACATATCATCAGCTCTTTTCATTGTGTTGAATTTACTCCATCATTTCTTGCCTGCCTATGATCGACAAAGAAACTGAGCTCGTAGGCCACCAGTCTCGCATTTAAAGTGGAAGATATTTTTACAAAAATTTCGGAGTCCATTTCAAAAAAGCCTGTAAAGAAAGCTTCTTCAAAGGTCTGCATGTATGGACTTGGTAGAAACATCAGGGGCGAGTATATTGCCATGATAGTTAGTCGACTTGGAGTAGTGGATAAATAAAAACTGAGGGCATCCGCACCCTGGTTAATGTCGATAAAAGTCAAAAATGTGTACTGCGTGTGTTGGAATACTTTTAGAACTATAAGTAGCATACTCAATATTTTATTGCTCATTTTGATGGCTAAATTTGGTACGGTCACATATCTAGATAACCAAAATTCTATAGTCCACCATGTACTCTTCGATCGGTAGATCATTGCATGGCGGACTAGGAAATAGTGGATAGTTGAGCCATTGGTTATTTACAGTACCCTGGCTCTATGCTTCCCAAAATTGCATCCAAGAGCGTCTTCGAGATACTGGGCAAAAAGCTGGATTAACCTGTACTACGTATGGTGCTGACTCCCAGTGTACCCTTAAGGTTGGATTCGTCTCCAAAAATTTGCGCCTCCACATAGGATCTGCCTTGTCAAAGTCTTCTTGTGTATATGTAAATGTTTGCAGGTTGAACTGTAGATCATGATCAGGCTCTTTACTAGTAGTTTTCCTAATATATTGTCGTGTCTCTTCTTTAAACAATCCATAAGGTATGTTGAATGGCTTTAAAATTTATTCCATACTTTTTCTTTCAAATTTTGCATCTCCCATGACCTTCACCACTTCCTCTTCAAACTACTATGTAACCTAGGACACCAGTCGTGCCCTCTCATGTCAGACTAGTTCTGCAAGAGCCCAATCATGTCGTTCAGTGCTCAGCTCTCCTTCCTCCCTTATAGGTGAATGATGCATGGGGGGAGAAAGAGGACGTACCTCAGTCTCCACAGTAGTCGCTTGGGAGCTTGGAACTACTGGTGTCCCCATGGTACTCGGTTGTGCTATCTGAGCCTTTAGCTTTTCAATCATTGCATCTTTTTACTTTATTTCATTGGCGGCTTTTGTTAGTGCTTCCTTGGTGTTTAGAAGTTCTTCACCTATAGCAGCAATTTGATCGGCATCTTCATTATATATCACAAGAAGTTTATCTTCAGTCATTTTCCACGGCTTCCTGAGTAATTCGTCTGTGTCATGCATGTACTTCTCATATAGTTTGCTCTTGTTTTAGCTGATCTTCATACTTTGCAATTCCTGCTTCTAATGCTTTTGTATCTTTATTGTCACTTCTTGTGCTTCTATGGGTTGGTTGCATAGGATGGCAGTCATGAGTTCTTTATTTTGGTTCCTTAAATTGTCAACTTCCTCCATATATACCTTGATTTGTGATTCTAGCAATTTACTTATGGCAGTCATCCGCGCTTTCTCAGCCTCACCTGCTTCATACTTACTTTGTAGTTCCTTGAGTTGATCTTGTAGTTTTTGATTCTCAACTGTTAACATATGGCATTTTCCCATGGTGTCATTAGCTTCTTTCTCCTTGGCCATGAGTGCCTGTTGAACTTCTATTACCTGTGTAGAGATCTTTTCACTTATTACCTGAAATTGGTTTTGCTCCCTTAAGGTCTTGTGATAATCGGCATCTGCTTCGATCATTTGTTGCTACGTATCCATTGTCGTCTGTATCATCTACTTCACTACGGGCTTAACTTGAGTCACATCCACATTTAACCATGTCTTAGGGATACTTGATGCTTCCCCCCCTGAGTACATCTTTGCCCTTATCTATTGGGGATGTAAGGATCATGTGAGCTTACCCCCATGTTCATATATATACATCATATATGGAGCATTGCCTCAAGAGAGATCATTATGTGGGTTTCGAGGCTCCCATGCATGTATGCACATCTCTCTTCTCTTCTCTCTCCCTCCATCTCCTCCTTGCTCCTCTTGTCCTGCACACCAAAGCCCTTCATTGGTATCAGATCATGTTGAAGGCTTGTGTGCAAGAAGCTCCAATGGAAGCTTAGGTCACAACAGGTGAAAGTGCAAGTCGGCATCTCTCAATAGTAGTTCAGTATTTCTGCTATAAATCAAGTTAGGAAGCTTGGATTGATACATTTTAAAGCTATGTGCATAGCTAACATAGAGGGCTACAATTTCACAGAGAGTGTGGAACCTAGTTCGGAGTGCTACATGGCCAAAAATTCGAAAAACAGAGACTAATGTAGAAGACGAATCTATAATCACTTGGACAGCAGGTCAGTGTTTTGGCTATAAGTTGAGTTTTAAAAATCCTCATGAGACAATTTAACTTGTTGTGCATAGCATGGAATAGCTTCTAGAAATGTATAGAAGAAGAGACGTCCAAATTATGAGTCCAAAGTAACAGAAATTGCAAAATACAATGCAGTAGTGTATCAAGTGAAAGGTGAAATTGACAACTGATACTTGTCTTGTGCATACCTTGATCTACACACCTCCGATTGAGGTGTTATTTATCTAATTATGTAGCCACGAATGATATCTTGAAGTTTGCTGAAGAGCAAAACACAGAGTAGCATATTTTTGCCATAAGAACCCTAATTGCTCTTGGAGGTTGAGTTTGCTTTGGAACTTCTTCGAGAGAGAATTTTTGGTGTGCGAGCTCTTATTCCTAGAGCTTAAAGGCATTATCCATGTATGATCATTGTGGTAGCTCCTCCATATGAGAATAGAGCATGATCTTGTCACGTCTTTGGCATGTAAGATAACATTGTTGTATACTCTTTTTTTAGGTTTATGTCATCATGAGTTCTATCATTGATGTATAGTGGCATTGTGGCCTATATCTTGCTTATGCCACTTGGTTATGGATTTAAATATTGATTGCACACAATTCTGTGAAAGTTGATTGTGGATCTTGGTTGGTACCTGTATCTTTGTTTTCTTTGTAGGTATATGATCCAGATCGGAGCCTCAATTACACATTCTTTTGTCATGAGCTTTCCAACGAACCCAAAATCACTCCAAACGGATTTCATATGAGAAAGTTATGCCAGTTCAGGCTTCTAGGGGTTAAAACAGGGAAACAGGATCCCGTTGGGAGTACCTCAGGATAGGCGATACAATACCAGATTTCTGACCATACGCATTACCACTATAGATGATACCACCTTGGACGATACGATACCACCAAGGCGATACCAACTTTCACGATACGATACTGCTATCAAGACGATACGATACTGGAAGTGGCCGCGATACGATACCTTTGATTGACACGATTCGATACCAGTCTATAAACAATTTATACCTTCTATACGATACGATACCACTGAACCGACACGATAAAATACCAAAAATCATAGGATTTCATACCAGATTGTTCACGATACAATACCAAGGTGACATGCGATACGATACCAAAAATTTACATGATACGATACTAGAACTCTGAGGATATGATATTGGTCCTATGGACGATACGATACCAAAGGATCGGACGATACGATACCACTTTTTGGCCTGATACCATACCAACCTGGCACACGATACGATACTGCTGGATCAACGATACGATACCGTGAATGAAACGATAGGATACCACCGGGGCGATCCCGATCACGATACCAGCACTTGATGATACGATACCATAATGGTATTGTGATACCTCAAGTGGGTATGCACGATACGATACCTCGAAAAGTATCGCGATACACGAGAATTCTGGTATCGCGATACCAGAACTGAATCGGACACGATACTTGGAGATTTTGACATCCTAATTCAAAACTTTTTGCAGATATGTGTACCTTGTGTCCTTCTTGTCACTCCTATGTGTCTGTATATGCAAATTCATCCTTCAATCTCACGATACAACACTCCCGATACGAGGCATAGGTCTTGTCACTCCGTGATACTGTCGCCTAGATTTCGATGTTTTTTGAGAGTTTTTCAAGAGTGATTCTTCAGTGTTTTCGCTCTGAACAACCTATATGCTTCTTGCTCGCAGCCACAAGTGAAAAACGAGGTGAAATTACAACCGGAAATGGAAAAAATCAGTGAATATGAAGATGGGAGAAGATGTTGATGATGATGAAGATGAAGAAGAAGGAAAACTCAGAAACTGAACTGAAAATGGTGATTTTTTTACCTTCCAACATTGGTACTCTACGTCTTACCATCACACGCTCATCCTCCAATCTCTCTCTCTCTCTCTCTCTCTCTCTCTCTCCCCTCTCTCTCTCTCTCTCCCCCTCCCTCTCTCTCACTCTCTCTCTCTCCCTCCATCTCTCTCACTCTCTCTCTCTCTCTTCCTCCCTCTCTCTCCCTCCCTCTCTCTCTCTCTAAACAGACCTCTATCTTTGTAGATCTGAAGTTTTGATAAGTAGATCGCACATATTGTAGCACTCTTTTTTGTTTCTCTATGTTTTTGCTTTACTAATATGTTCTCTGTTTGGTTTTGCAAGAGATTTTGGGATCAAATCTTTGGAAGTTAGATGAAGAAGATCCTCAAGTGGATTTTGATGACCTTGATTCAAACAATTCTCTCTCTCTCTCTAAGCACACCTCTATTTTTATAGATCTGAAGCTTTGGTAAGTAGATCGCACATATTGTAACA
The DNA here is from genome assembly GCA_020310875.1 of Ceratopteris richardii. Taxonomy (NCBI): domain Eukaryota; kingdom Viridiplantae; phylum Streptophyta; class Polypodiopsida; order Polypodiales; family Pteridaceae; genus Ceratopteris; species Ceratopteris richardii. Next base: position 80,973,509 of record CM035437.1, read on the forward strand.
CTCTTTTTTCTTTATTTATGTTTTCTTCTCTTTAGTTTTGCAAGACATTTTTGGGATCAAATCTTTGGAAATTCGACCAAGGAGAACTTCAAATGGATTTTGACAACCTTGATTCAAAAATTACATCATTGTAAGTGAGACATATATCAATCTTTCTTCTTTCTTTATGTATACAAAAATTGATTTTGACAACCTTGATTCAAAAATTACATCATTGTAAGTGAGACATATATCAATCTTTTTTCTTTCTTTTCTAATGTCTTCTCTCTTTACTTTTGTTTTCTACTGAGAGAGAGAGAGGGAGAGATATATACATATACATACACACATACACAATGCATATGCATACACACATGCATATGCATACACACATACACAATGCATATGCATACACACATACACAATGCATATTCATACACACATACATAATACATATGCAAAAACATACATGCATGCATACACACATGCATATGCATACACATACACAATGCATATGAATACACACATACACAATACATATGCATACACATACATGCATCCATATATATGTATACACATACACGCATATGCATACATACATGCATATGCATACATACATGCATGCATATATGTGTATATGCATACATGCATATGCATACACATAGAAATATGCATATGCATACATGAATGCATATGCATACAAGCATGCATATGCATACATGCATGCATATGCATACATGAATATACATGCACATACATGAATATGCATACACATACACATACACATACACATACATGAATATGCATACACATACACATGCATACATATGGATACATGAATGCATATGCATACATGCATGCATATATATGTATACACATACATGCATATGCATATATACAAGCATGCATATGCATACATGAATGCATATGCATACATGAATGCATATGCATACATGAATGCATATGCATACATGAATGCATATATATATATATATGTATACACATACATGCATATGCTTACATGCATGCATATATATGTATACACATACATGCATATGCATATATACAAGCATGCATATGCATACATGCATGCATACATACATGAATGCATATATATGTATACATGAATGCATGTATACACATCAATGCATGCATATGCATACACGCATGCATATGCATACATGAATGCATATGCATACATGAATGCATATATATGCATACATAAATGCATGTATACATATGCATACATGCATGCATATGCATACAATCATGCATATGCATCAAGCATATGCATACATGAATGTATGTATACATATGCATACAAGCATGCATATGCATACATGAATCCATGTATACATATGCATATACATGAATGCATATGCATGCATATGCATACATGAATGCATGTATACATATGCATATGCATACATGCATGCATATGCATACATGAATGCATGTATACATATGCTTGTATTTATATTTTTTTATATTTTATATTTTATACTTTATATTATTTATTATTTATTATTTTGTTATTAATTATTTATTACTGATTATTTATTATTATTATTTAGTACATGAATGCATATATATATGTATACACATACATGCATATGCTTACATGCATGCATATAAATGTATACACATACAAGCATGCATATGCATACATGAATGCATATATATGTATACATGAATGCATGTGTACACATCAATGCATGCATATGCATACATGCATGCATATGCATACATGAATGCATATGCATACATGAATGCATATATATGCATATATATGCATATATGAATGCATGTATACATATGCATACATGCATGCATATGCATACATGCATGCATATGCATACATGCATGCATATGCATACATGCATGCATATGCATACAATCATGCCTATGCATAGAAGCATGCATATGCATCAAGCATGTGCATACATGAATGCATGTATACATATGCATACCAGCATGCATATGCATACAAGCATATGCATACATGAATGCATGTATACATATGCATATACATGAATGCATATGCATACATGCATGCATATGCATACATGCATGCATATGCATACATGCATGCATATGCATACATGCATGCATATGCATACATAAATGCATGTATACATATGCTTGAATTTATATTTTCTTATATTTTATATTTTATATGTTATATTTTATATTATTTATTATTTATTATTTATTATGTATTATTTATTATTTATTATTAGTTATTACTTATTTATTATTTTTTATTTATTTTCTTTTAATTTAATTTCTATTTCTATATATTTATATTTTTTATTATTAATTTGTTTCTTTTTAATTTATTATTATTTTCTATTATTTCACTATTTTTTTATTTTTTATTTTTTATTTTATTTTTATTATTTATTTATTTTCTGTTTTTTGTGGATGTGTTCGTGTTCATGAATGCATACATGAATGCATAAATATGTATACACATACATGCTAGCATATGCATACAAGCATATGCATACATGAATGCATGTATACATATGCATACATGAATGCATATATATGTATACACATACATGCATACATATGCATACATGAATGCATGTATACATATGCATACATGAATGCATATATATGTATACACATACGTGCATGCATATGCATACAAGCATATTCATACATGAATGCATGTATACATATGCATACATGCATGCATATGCATACATGCATGCATATGCATACATGCATGCATATGCATACATGAATGCATATATATGTATACACATACATGCATGCATATGCATACAAGAATATGCATACATGAATGCATGTATACATATGCATACATGAATGCATATATATGTATACACATACATGCATGCATATGCATACAAGCATATCCATACATGAATGCATGTATACATATGAATACATGAATGCATATGCATACAAGCATGCATATGCATACATGAATGCATATATATGTATACACATACATGCATGCATATGCATACATGAATGCATGTATACATATGCATACATGCATGCATATGCATACAAGCATGCATATGCATACATGAATGCATATATATGTATACACATACATGCATGCATATGCATACAAGCATATGCATACATGAATACATGTATACATATGCATATATGAATGCATATGCATACAAGCATGCATATATATGCATACACATACATGCATGCATATGCATACGAGCATATGCATACATGAATGCATGTGTACATATGCATACATGCATGCATATGCATACAAGCATGCATATGCATACATGAATGCATATGCATACATGAATGCATATGCATACATGAATGCATATATATGTATGCACATAGATGCATGCATATGCATACAAGCATATGCATACAAGCATATGCATACAAGCATATGCATACAAGCATATGCATACATGAATGCATATGCATACAAACATGCATATGCATACAAGCATATGCATACATGAATGCATATGCATACAAACATGCATATGCATACATGAATGCATATATATGTATACACATACATGCATGCATATGCATACAAGGATATGCATACATGAATGCATGTATACATATGCATACATGCATGCATATGCATTCAAGCATGCATATGCATACATGAATGCATATGCATACATGAATGCATATGCATACATGAATGCATATATATGTATACAAATACATGCATGCATATGCATACAAGGATATGCATACATGAATGCATGTATACATATGCATACATGCATACATATGCATACATGCATGCATATGCATACATGCATGCATATGCATACATGCATGCATATGCATACAAGCATGCATATGCATACATGAATGCATATATATATATATGTATACACATACATGCATGCATATGCATACAAGCATATGCATACATGAATGCATGTATACATATGCATACATGAATGCATGTATAAATATGCATACATGAATGCATGTATACATATGCATACATGAATGCATATGCATACAAGCATGCATATGCATACATGAATGCATGTATACATATGCATACATGAATGCATATGCATACAAGCATGCATATGCATACATGAATGCATATGCATACATGAATGCATATGCATACATGAATGCATATGCATACATGAATGCATATGCATACATGAATGCATATATATGTATACACATACATGCATGCATATGCATACAAGCATATGCATACATGAATGCATGTATACATATGCATACATGCATGCATATGCATACAAGCATGCATATGCATACATGAATGCATATGCATACATGAATCCATATATATGTATACACATACATGGATGCATATGCATACAAGCATATGCATACATGCATGCATATGCATACAAGCATATGCATATGCATACAAGCATATGCATATGCATACAAGCATATGCATATGCATACAAGCATATGCATATGCATACAAGCATATGCATACATGAATGCATATATATGTATACACGTACATGCATGCATATGCATACATGAATGCATGTATACATATGCATACATGCATGCATATGCATACATGCATGCATATGCATACATGCATGCATATGCATACATGCATGCATATGCATACATGAATGCATATATATGTATACACATACATGCATTTATATGCATACAAGCATATGCATACATTAATGCATGTATACATATGCATACATGCATGCATATGCATACAAGCATGCATATGCATACATGAAAGCATATGCATATGTATAAATGAATGCATATATATGCATACACATACGTGAATGCATATATATGTATACACATACATGCATGCATATGCATACAAGCATATGCATACATGAATGCATGTATACGTATGCATACATGAATGCATATATATGTATACACATACATGCATGCATATGCATACAAGCATATGCATATATGAATGCATATGCATATGTATACATGAATGTATATGTATACAAGCATGCATATATACACATTGGATGAGATGAGATCTTCACATTGAATGAGATGGGATCTCCACGTACACCTTGGGGTGCGCATGATCATGATGACTCCAAGATATATCATATCCGTAATGGAGCTCTAGTTATGGATTCGGCTGAAAAGTCAATGCGTGAGCGTATACGACAACTCTGATCCATCGAATTCGGTCATTCAATAATGTTAGAATGGACCGAGTAGGATAAGGACTCTAAAAATCATATCACACAATGCATATATGAAGAGTACCGGCCAGCACCTGGGAATCCTATTGTGAGTTCCGAGTGGATTCAACATACAGCACGCGAAGTGATGTCGCATCGACGATCGGAAGCTTGCGATGCTTTCAGAGCAGTCCTACCGAAGCCTGTATGGCTAGATCTCGAAGAATGGGAAATCGATTCAGGATGAGCAGCAACATACTCCTGATCGATATCGTCAACAGAGAGATGCGGCGGCCACACCTTTAGATACGGTTGGAACATCGCATTTAGGTAGCGGCGGATACGACACGCTACCAATTTGTAGGTATCATGTTAATTATTGAAGTTGTTTGTGTTAAGTAAATTCTGTATGTTCATCTAAGATTTTGCATATTTATTATAGGAGTTGGCAGTGGGTTGTCCTCCGACGCGAACTGAAGAATCGTATGGATATCGACATGGACTGACTACACTGTTACAAGAATTAGAGGGACGCGGTGCAATCCTCTCATGGGAGAATATTCTTGATTAGGTAAAGTTATATCTTGGTTTCGTGTTTTTAGTTGTTGTTTATAAATGTCATGTTAATTGGTCTTATTTTATACATACGTTTTGTTGCAGGATTGTAGGTGTAAATATTTTTAACAATGCCACAATTTTGTATCACACTCGCATACGGCAATGATGTAACATAATTTTGTATTCGATTCCTGTATGGAAGTGTTTTGTCACATTGCCACAATTTTGTATTACACTCCTATGTGGCAATGATGTACCATAATTTTGTATTCGATTCCTATATGGAAATGCTTTGTCACATTTTGTATTCGATTCCTATATAGAAGTGCTTTGCCACACTTTTGTACATTTTTCATTTATGGAATATACAACTTTCTATACATGATTCATTGTTCATTTTTGCTCATATAAGTTTATGTTTTGGTTGCCATTAGAGTACATAACACATGTACTCAGTTGCGCAGAGTGTATTGTCTTTTTCTAAACAACATCATGCTGTAGCAAAAGACAACACACTCTGCCCAAAAAAATTTGTGCAGATAGGGTCGTCGGTATACGCGCCGGTAGCTCCAGTATGGTCGTCGGTATACGTGTCGGTACACCCAGTGCGGGCATCGAGATGGACGTCAGTATTACCGACGCTTATATCGACGCTATACCGATGCTTATACCGGCGCCTAAACCGGCGCCCATACCGAGGCTTTCTTTCCGACGCGTATACCGACTCTTAACACCGATGTCGCGAAGAAATCACACCCGTTCATTTGCTCCGGTAGCAGCCTCCGTATACCCTCGATATGTTGTAGTGTCTCTCCCCGACAATGGTGCCAAATTTGGTGTCACTCTAGCACAATGGCAAGTACCAATGTGAGGAGCTTCACCTCATAAATGTCAATCCGCGGAGATGTGAGGACCGGTATGAAGACCATGAGCAAGTGAAGTGCATGAGTGAAAGCACACTAACATACACACACATACACACACGCACACAAGGTAAGAGCAAAGAGTGGAACAATGGAAGGACTTGAATTACAAAAGAAATCTATAATTAGAGAAGCTCAAATCTACAACAAGCTAGCCTCCAAAATGAGCTCTCTAGCCCTTTTTATAGTTTTTTTTAGTATTTTTGGCCTTGTCCAGAGCTAGTGTCCGGCCTAGTTAAAAATTAGGTTCTAGGGCTTGTTTGGGGACTCAAACGGAGTCTAAAAATTATGAAAATTGGTAGGATCATACTTCTACTTGAAAAAAATGGAGTTGTAAAAATGGAAAATGGTATTTACAATGGTTTTTAGTGATAAAAATCACTATTTTTATAGGAATTTTTTATGAAAATTTGACATGTGCTTCTTGGAGCTCCCTAGATGCTCCTTCTTCTTGTGTGTTTCCACTTCATTGATGTGCTTCCATGCTTGTGCGTGACCTTGGCTGTCAACAAGAATCATTGATTATCAGGCCAACCCCAACAAGAAGTAGTTACCTAAGTGGGCCCCACATGAGAGTGATGAGAGGGTAATTTACCTTCTTTGTAATTCCATGTAAACTCGGAAAGAGCTACTCCTGCTTTATGGGACTTGGGGTGTCCCATGAGTACTAGTCCCATTCCTTTGTACTTTTGTTATCTGTTCATTTAATTCAAGTCTTAGAGAGTAGGCGATGGCCGAACTTACTTTATATATATTAAAAAAAAAACGAAAAAGAAAACATTTGGTCATTTGCAGCTTTTCCTCTTCGTCTTTGCTTCTCTCAAAATGTCCTGTCGACATCTAGTGGAGTTTCCGTCTTCATATTGTCATGTGGACCTCTTCTTGTGATCCTTTTCGACACTTTTATGCATTTTTCCAGTGCAAAGTGTGCGTCATGTACAGCGGAATTCCTGTTTCTCAAATCGAACTACAATGTTTTCAATGCTCATCGTTACACATTCGCCATTGACGGTGGTTTCTCCACAGTGCTGGTACCTTTCCAGTGCATTTCCTCACAAGATTCAACGTCCATTCGCGAAATATTTCGATTCGCATCTGCTTTTCTCTCAATCTGAAACAGCCGCCGTTCAATTCGGATTTCTTCCTCGACAGCAGTCGTCAAACGTCGTCAATGCTACACATCTGCACGGCAATACCCCCTATAAATGTATCACAGCTTACAGATTGAACTCTCATACCTTTCCTTGCTAGTGCAGATGACAGACACTGTGTGTGTGAGAGAGAGAGAGAGAAGTCATGACGTCTATCCAAGCAAACGTCAATCTGGGAAACCAAATGGTCGTGGATTGTATCCCTGCTACAGCTCGTACCCTTCATGAGAGCGGTATGTTGTCACTACGTCTGCATCCACGCCATGCAGTTCTACAAGAGCGCTTTGACTCGGAAGGGCCGAAACCAAAATTCATCATTTTGAGCGTTTTGAATCGAGCTCTGTCTCTCTCTCTCTCCCTCCCTCTCTCTCACTCTCTCTCTCTCCCTCCATCTCTCTCACTCTCTCTTTCTCTCTTCCTCCCTCTCTCTCCCTCCCTCTCTCTCCCTCCCTCTCTTTCTCTCTCTCTCTCTAAACAGACCTCTATCTTTGTAGATCTGAAGTTTTGATAAGTAGATCGCACATATTGTAGCACTCTTTTTTGTTTCTCTATGTTTTTGCTTTACTAATATGTTCTCTGTTTGGTTTTGCAAGAGATTTTGGGATGAAATCTTTGGAAATTCGACAAAGAAGAACCTCAAGTGGATTTTGACGACCTTAATTCAAACAATTCTCTCTCTCTCTCTCTCTCTAAGCACACCTCTATTTTTATAGATCTGAAGCTTTGGTAAGTAGATCGCACATATTGTGACACTTTTTTTTCTTTATTTATGTTTTTGCATTTCTAATGTCTTCTCTTTAGTTTTGCAAGCGATTTTCGGGATCAAATGTTTGGAAATTCGACCAAGGAGAACTTCAAGTGGATTTTGACAACCTTGATTCAAAAATTACATCATTGTAAGTGAGACATATATCAATCTTTTTTCTTTCTTTATGTATTTGCTTTTCTAATGTCTTCTCTCTTTACTTTTGTTTTTGACTGAGAGAGAGAAAGAGGGAGAGATATATACATATACATACACACATACACAATACATATGCATACACACATGCATATGCATACACACATACACAATGCATATGCATACACACATACACAATGCATATTCATACACACATACATAATACATATGCAAACACATACATGCATGCATACACACATGCATATGCATACACATACACACATACACAATGCATATGCATACACACGTACATAGTACATATGCATACACATACATGCATGCATATATATGTATACACATACATGCATCCATATATGTGTGTACGCATACATGCATATGCATACACATACAAATATGCATATGTATACATGAATGCATATGCATACAAGCCTGCATATGCATACATGCATGCATATGCATACATGAATATACATACACATACATGAATATGCATACACATACACATACACATACACATACATGAATATGCATACACATACACATACACATACACATACACATACATGAATATGCATACACATACACATGCATGCATATGCATACATGCATGCATATATATGTATACACATACATGCATATGCATATATACAAGCATATGCATATATACAAGCATGCAAATGCATACATGAATGCATATATATATGTATACACATACATGCATATGCTTACATGCACGCATATATATGTATACACATACATGCATATGCATATATACAAGCATGCATATGCATACATGCATGCATATGCATACAATCATGCATATGCATACAAGCCTGCATATGCATCAAGCATATGCATACATGAATGCATGTATACATATGCATACAAGCATGCATATGCATACATGAATGCATGTATACATATGCATATACATGAATGCATATGTATATTTTATATTTTATATTTTATATTTTATATTTTATATTATTTATTAATGATTAATTATTATTTATTATTTATTATTATTATATATTACATGAATGCATATGCATACATGAATGCATATATATATATGTATACACATACATGCATATGCTTACATGCATATGCTTACATGCATGCATATAAATGTATACACATACATGCATATGCATATATACAAGCATGCATATGCATACATGAATGCATGTATACACATCAATGCATGCATATGCATACATGCATGCATATGCACACATGAATGCATATATATGCATACATGAATGCATGTATACATATGCATACATGCATGCATATGCATACAATCATGCATATGCATACAAGCATGCATATGCATCAAGCATATGCATACATGAATGCATGTATACATATGCATACAAGCATGCATATGCATACAAGCATATGCATACATGAATGCATGTATACATATGCATATACATGAATGCATATGCATACATGAATGCATGTATACATATGCTTGTATTTATATTTTTTTATATTTTATATTTTATATTTTATATTTTATATTTTATATTATTTATTATTTGTTATTTATTATTTCTTATTTATTTTCTTTTAATTTAATTTCTATTTCTTTATATTTATATTTTTTATTATTAATTTGTTTCTTTTTTAATTTATTATTATTTTTTATTATTTCACTATTTTTTTAGTTTTTATTTTTTATTTTATTTTTATTATCTATTTATTTATTGTTTTTTGTGTGTGTGTTCATGTTCATGAATGCATACATGAATGCATATATATGTATACACATACATGCTAGCATATGCATACAAGCATATGCATACATGTATGCATGTATACATATACATACATGAATGCATATATATGCATACACATACATGCATGCATATGCATACAAGCATATGCATACATGAATGCATGTATACATATGCATACATGAATGCATATTTATGTATACACATACATGCATGCATATGCATACAAGCATATTCATACATGAATGCATGTATACATATGCATACATGCATGCATATGCATACAAGCATGCATATGCATACAAGCATGCATATGCATACATGAATGCATATATATGTATACACATACATGCATGCATATGCATACAAGCATATGCATACATGAATGCATGTATACATATGCATACATGAATGCATATATATGTATACACATACATGCATGCATATGCATACAAGCATATCCATACATGAATGCATGTATACATATGCATACATGAATGCATATGCATACAAGCATGCATATGCATACATGAATGCATATGCATACATGAATGCATATATATGTATACACATACATGCATGCATATGCATACAAGCATATGCATACATGAATGCATGTATACATATGCATACATGCATGCATATGCATACAAGCATGCATATGCATACATGAATGCATATATATGTATACACATACATGCATGCATATGCATACATGAATGCATGTATACATATGCATACATGAATGCATATGCATACAAGCATGCATATATATGTATACACATACATGCATGCATATGCATACAAGCATATGCATACATGAATGCATGTGTACATATGGATACATGCATGCATATGCATACAAGCATGCATATGCGTACATGAATGCATATATATGTATACACATAGATGCATGCATATGCATACAAGCATATACATACATGAATGCATGTATACATATCCATACATGAATGCATATGCATACAAGCATGCATATGCATACAAGCATGCATATGCATACATGAATGCATATGCATACATGAATGCATATATATGTATACACATACATGCATGCATATGCATACATGAATGCATGTGTACATGTGCATACATGCATGCATATGCATTCAAGCATGCATATGCATACGTGAATGCATATGCATACATGAATTCATATACATGTATACACATACATGCATGCATATGCATACAAGCATATGCATACATGAATGCATGTATACATATGCATACGTGCATGCATATGCATACAAGCATGCATATGCATACATGAATGCATATGCATACATGAATGCATATATATGTATACACATACATGCATGCATATGCATATAAGCATATGCATACAAGCATATGCATACATGAATGCATCTATACATATGCATACATGAATGCATATGCATACATGAATGCATATATATGTATACACATACATGCATGCATATGCATACAAGCATATGCATACATGAATGCATGTATACATATGCATACATACATGCATATGCATACAAGCATGCATATGCATACAAGCATGCATATGCATACATGAATGCATATGCATACATGAATCCATATATATGTATACACATACATGCATGCATATGCATACAAGCATATGCATACAAGCATATGCATACATGAATGCATATATATGTATACACATACATGCATGCATATGCATACATGAATGCATGTATACATATGCATACATGCATGCATATGCATACATGAATGCATATGCATAAATGAATGCATATATATGTATACACATACATGCATGTATATGCATACAAGCATATGCATACATGAATGCATGTATACATATGCATACATGCATGCATATGCATACATGCATGCATATGCATACAAGCATGCATATGCATACAAGCATGCATATGCATACATGAATGCATATGCATATGTATACATGAATGCATATATATGTATAAACATACATGAATGCATATATATATATACACATACATGCAGGCACATGCATACAAGCATATGCATACATGAATGCATGTATACATATGCATACATGAATGCATATATATGTATACACAGACATGCATGCATATGCATACAAGCATATGCATACATGAATGCATATGCATATGTATACATGAATGCATATGTGTACAAGCATGCATATATATACATTGGATGAGATGAGATCTTCACATTGAATCAGATGGGATCTCCATGTACACCTTGGGGTGCGCATGATCATGACGACTCCAAGATATATCATATTTATAATGGAGCTCCAGTTATGGATTCGGCCGGAAAGTCAATGCGTGAGCGTATACGACAACTCTGCTCCATCAAATTTGGTCATTCAGTAATGTTAAAATGGATCAAACAGGATAGGGACTCTAAAAATCATATCACACAATGCATATATGAAGAGTACCGGCCAGCACCTGGGAATCCTATTGTGAGTTCCGAGTGGATTCAACATACAGCACGCGAAGTGATGTCGCATCGAGGATCGGAAGCTCGCGATGCTTTCAAAGCAGGCTTACCGAAGCCTGTATGGCTAGATCTCGAAGAATGGGAATCGATTCAGGATGAGCAGCAACATACTCCTGATCGATATCGTCAACAGAGAGATGCGGCGGCCACACCTTTAGATACGGTTGGAACATCGCATTTAGGTAGCGGCGGATACGACAGTATGTGCTACCAATTTGTAAGTATCATGTTAATTATTGAAGTTGTTTGTGTTAAGTAAATTATGTATGTTCATCTAACATTTTGCATATTTATTATAGGAGTTGGCAGTGGGTCGTCCTCCGACGCAAACTGAAGAATCGTATGGATATCGACATGGACTGACTGCATTGTTACAAGACTTAGAGGGACGCGTTGCAATCTTGTCATGGGAGAATATTCTTGATTATGTGAAGTTATATCTTGGTTTCGTGTTTTTAGTTGTTTTTTATAAATGTCATGTTAATTGGTTTTATTTTATACATATGTTTTGTTGCAAGATTGTAGGTGTAAATATTTTGATCAATGCCACAATTTTGTATCACACTCACATACGGCAATGATGTAACAAAATTTTGTATTCGATTCCTATATGGAAGTGTTTTGTCACATTGCCATAATTTTGTATTACACTCCTATGTGGCAATGATGTACCATAATTTTGTATTCGATTCCTATATGGAAATGCTTTGTCACATTTTGTATTCGATTGCTATATACAAGTGCTTTGCCACACTTTATTACATTTTTCATTTATGGAATATACAACTTTCTGTACATGATTCATTGTTCATTTTTGCTCATATAAGTTTATGTTTTGGTTGCCATTAGATTACATAACACATGTACTCAGTTGGGCAGAGTGTATTGTCTTTTGCTAAACAACATCATGTTGTAGCAAAAGACAACACACTCTGCCCAAAAAAATTTGTGCAGATAGGGTCGTCGATATACGCGCCGGTAGCTCCAGTTGGTCATCGGTATACGCGTCGGTACACCCAGTGCGGGCGTCGGTATGGACGTCGGTATAAGCGTCAGTATTATCGACGCTTATACCGATGCTATACCGACGCTTATACCGGTGCCTAAACCGGCGCCCATACCGAGACTTTCTTTTCGACACGTATACCGACTCTAACACCCACGTCGCGAAGAAATCACACCCGTTCATTTGCCTCGGTAGCAGCCTCGGTATACCCTCGATATGTTGTAGTGTCTCTCCCCGGCAACGGCGCCAAATTTGGTGTCACTCTAGCACAACCGCAAGTAACAATGTCAGGAGCTTCACCTCATAAATGTCAATCTGCGGAGATGTGAGGACCGGTATGCAGACAAAGAGCAAGTGAAGTGCATGAGTGAAAACACACTAACATACACACGCATACACACACACACACAAGGTAAGAGCAAAGAGTGGAACAATGGAAGGACTTCAATTACAAAAGAAATCTATAATTAGAGAAGCTCAAATCTACAACAAGCTAGCCTCCAAAATGAGCTCTCTAGCCCTTTTTATAGTTTTTTTGAGTATTTTTGACCTTGTCCAGAGCTAGTGTCTGGCCTAGTTGAAAATTAGGTTCTAAGGCTTATTTGGGGACTCAAACGGAGTCTAAAAATTATGAAAATTGGTAGGATGATACTTCTACTTGAACAAAATGGAGTTGTAAAAATGGAAAATGGTATTTACAATGGTTTTTAGTGATAAAAATCACTATTTTTATAGGAATTTTTTATGAAAATTTGACATGTGCTTCTTGGAGCTCCATAGATGCTCCTTCTTCTTGTGTGTTTCCACTTCATTGATGTGCTTCCATGCTTGTGCGTGACCTTGACTGTCAACAAGAATCATTGATTATCAGGCCAACCCCAACAAGAAGTAATGCCTGTCATGGACGTAGCTACGCTGGGACATGAAGTTCATGGCTATCTAGCACCCTCTCATAGAAATCAAAAAGTCTGTTCTCTTATGGAAAATTCTTCATCGAGGAATCTGGAACAACTTAAAGGCTAGCAAAATTTGTGGGACGTCTCCTTGGTGCAAGCGTTGTCACCGGTCAATTGAAGATGTTGGCCACATCTTCTTTACGTGTCCCAACTCCAACAGGATATGGAAAATTGTCGGAAAAAAAAATTAGACTTCTAAAGAATCTCAACTGGAAACAAGCTCTGTTGGGAGAAGCGATCAGCTGCTCGGCATAGCTTTGGAATGCCATCAGAGGAGAGGTCCTTTAGAAGATCTAGCGGGAAATATGTGCTTATAACTTTGGTGACTCCCCCAAAGAGTAGTCGAATGAAAAATTCTTGTTCCTCCTTGGTAAAAGAATCGCCAAATATAAGAAATCCCCCTCTTTCAGGCATCATAAAGTGCTCCTCCTGATCAGCAACACACTTAAACCTAAGTGGGCCCCACATGAGAGTGATGAGAGGGTAATTAACCTTCTTTGTAATTCCATGTAAACTCGGAAAGAGCTACCCCTACTTTATGGGACTTGGGGTGTCCCGTGAGTACTAGTCCCATTCCTTTGTACTTTTGTTATCTTTTCATTTAATTCAAGTCTCGGAGACTAGGCGATGGCCGAACTTCCTTTATATATATTAAAAAAAAAAGAAAAAGAAAACATTTGGTCATTTGCAGCTTTTCCTCTACGTCTTTGCTTCTCTCAAAATCTCCTGTCGACATCTAGTGGAGTTTCCGTCTTCATATTGTCATGTGGACCTCTTCTTGTGATCCTTTTCGACACTTTTATGCGTTTTTCCAGTGCAAAGTGTGCGTCATGTACAGCGGAATTCCTGTTTCTCAAATCGAACTACAATGTTTTCAATGCTCATCGTTACACATTCGCCATTGACGGTGGTTTCTCCACAGTGCTGGTACCTTTCCAGTGCATTTCCTCACAAGATTCAACGTCCATTCGCGAAATATTTCGATTCGCATCTGCTTTTCTCTCAATCTGAAACAGCCGTCGTTCAATTCGGATTTCTTCCTCGACAGCAGTCGTCAAACGTCGTCAATGCTACACATCTGCACGGCAATACCCCCTATAAATGTATCACAGCTTACAGATTGAACTCTCATACCTTTCCTTGCTAGTGCAGACGACAGACACTGTGTGTGTGTGAGAGGAGAGAGAGAGAGAGAGAAGTCATGACGTCTATCCAAGCAAACGTCAATCTGGGAAACCAAATGGTCGTGGATTGTATCCCTGCTGCAGCTCGTACCCTTCATGAGAGCGGTATGTTGTCACACTACGTCTGCATCCACGCCATTCAGCTCTACAAGAGGACTTGTGTCAATGGGCGAGAGACAACCTATGGGATGTGCTGACTGAATCAGAAATAGGAAAAATTCATACGGCGGCTTATGGGTGGCTAGCGTGCTCCTTCTGGTCCAGGTCGGCCTCTTATCAGCGCTCTCTGACGCTGTTGAAACTGATGTACTGGTTTATTACCTTCGACGACGCCATAGATAATAGTAGCAGAATGAGCAGCGATCCTACGGAGGCAGAGAGCTATTGCGCGCTGTTTCTGGACATCGTGTTTCGTCACGGGCGCAAGTCCTCGAAGACCCGGCCAGAGCTTCTGAAAGAAGCTAAGCATAAGCACAGCAGTAGTGAAGTTTTACCTTTGAGGTTGGGGGCAGAATGGTGGGAGGACATGAAGCGCGATGGCATGCCCATCTCTCAACAAGCTCGCTTCGAGGCAGCAGCGACGGAATATGTAATGGCGCAAGTACAGACTGTTCGCTGGAATGAGCAGCTAGCTTTGAAAGGTAAGGCTCCCTTACTGCCGGACTCCATAACCGTGCGCCGCGTAGCTGTAGGAGCCCCACTGTGCATTGTAGCCTCTGAGTATGACCTAGGGATCGATCTTGACATCGACATATTGCTTGATCCCCTCGTACAAGCTTTGCAAGCCGCCGTCAGCGACCACGTTGCCTGGATTAACGACATACTCTCCTTCCCCAAGGAGCTTCGGCTTGGGGAGGTGCTCAACCTGGTTTGCTTGCTCCCTATCCATAACAATCCCTGTGCTGCAAGTGGACTAGACCCTGCTGCTTTGAATGGAAATGAAGGAGGAAGAAGCTCGTTTGGCGCTGCTGCATGCAGAGCTTGGGAAATGACCGCATCACGACATGAAGAATGTGTTGGGCTTGCTTCTCGGATTATGGATTCACCACACTTGTCTGCGAATCCCAACATGGAAGACTACGTCCGGGCAATATGTTCAATAGCGGCCGGGAACTGGGCTTGGTCCCTCAAATGTAATCGCTACATTGATCCCCCGGCCACATCTGAGTAAAACAGGCAAATCTGTTCACTTAAAAAGCATTTTACAGTGCTGAATATTGTAGGTGACTTGGTTGGCACTCATTTTTTGAGGTGAAGATTGTGTGTTCAATCTTTATGGATTGCGGACATACTACTTAAATCAATGTGATCGCTCTATTCGTGTAATATTTTTGAGTTATAGAAATTAGATGCCTTCGAGTAGTTCTTTTTTTTTTAATGCTTTGGCAATAATCCTTGTTTGTCCAAGCCCGCATAGCATAGTAGTTGATGCTTTGAATTTCTAGGAGGAAGTCATGAGTTCAAATCCTTGCTGGATATATCCATGAGTTCCCAAAGATGGGTGTCCATGAAGTTCCCTAAGATGGGTGCTTCTACCTTATGAGGTCGGGTGTGTGTGTCTTTCCAATTCATTATACTCTCAGAAAAATAAAAAAATAAAAAATAAAAAATAACCCTTGTTTTGTGAGATACGGAGAGTCCCATGGGTACTATGCCTTTTTTTTTAATGTAATGCTTCAGCATTAACCCCTGTTTTGGCGATAAGTGGATATCATGGGTCCTATGCCCTTCCAAACTTTGCCCGAACTTCCTTTAAAAAAAAAACCAAAAAATTTTACATTGAACATCTCTCTCTCATATGTTAAGATTTACTCTTCCGAATGTCTCCATACACGAAAACTAAGTGAGCTATATGGATATTCATGTTCATCCGCTTTTATTTGAACCTCTACGAAGAAATCAAAATATTTTGACAGATCAAAATTGAGTGGTCTATAGGATCATTTGATTCACCTTTTTTTAAGGACCTTCAACTAAAGTCTAATCTAGTCTAATCTCCTTAGACTTGAATGTATTGAAAAAACAATTGTACAAGCGAAACACATAGTATCCATGAGATCCCTCGTATCCCATAAATCATGAATTAAATTGCCAATACATCACACAAAGAAAGGGCTATTTGAAGGCATCTAGTTTCCACTCACTGCCCGAAAACATCACAAATGTAAATTGATCACACTGACCCAAGCATGGTTAATTTTGTGCAACCAGCTCTTAGCTCTTATGAGTAGCTTGGTTAGTAGGATTGATCAAGTACGCATAAGTCTCAATTTGGTACAGCGTTGTTAATGATGGCCCAAACCATAATGTATTTTCTTTCACCTTGCATGGTACATTGGATAAGACTCAAGGAAAACTGTTATGATAGATACACAATTAAAACAACGCTGATCCAAAATCACATAAAATTCCTCTTAGATCATGGCATTAGATGGCTATAAATTCTTGCATCATTACACTCATCTTGGGCTAGAGATACAGTAAACTCATTACATTACATGGCTAAAAATTCTTGCACCATTACACTCAGCTTTTTCCTTAGAAATCCATGGGATAAATCTACTCCATAGTAGGAACACATTGCATTTGATTCTGGATCTTACATTATGCACTTGATCTTTGGCATTGGATATACACTACAAGAAAGGAATGTATTTTATAGAAAACCTCATTCACATGGCTGTTGCAATGAACTCATCTAGTGTTACAGTAGGATACACATTCTCCCTTAAACCATTGTGGGTGAGTCTTTTCAATCCATTTATGGACCATGAAGTCTAGGGAGTCTTTTGCTAACTTCATTGTCAATGATTTCATCCGAGTGGTTATCTTTGAGAATGAATCATTTGGTTGCACTTTCAAGTTCTCTGGTTGGTCCCAAGTCTTTTCCACAGTGTTCCTTTGCCCGAATGCTTCCAAAAAGGCCATTTTAAGACATTCCATGTGAGGAACTGGCTTTCCTAAAACTAAGAATGCCATTTATCTGCCAACCTATTTAGGGTGGAAGGGATCATAGGAAAAAGGAGCTTCTATTATGCAACCCCTTACTCATACATACTTCCAAGAAGATTCTCACATGATCACCAAAATCCTAATTCCATAATCCATTGTAGCAAAGGAATTTGATGCTTACCCTTGACAAAAGCTAGTTCAATTCTTCTATTATTCACCTCTGCATAAGCTATTTTTGTTTCTTCAAGGCAATAAAGCTTGTGGATTCTTCTCATCTGATGGACTTCTCTTCCTTATGGCTAAGTTGCTTCTTTGATACTCCTTTCTTGGACCTTGTTACTGTCATGTGCCAAGTTAGGACACAACTTCAAGCCCTTCCACTTCTTTAGGTCCCACTAGTCTTGCCAAATGTTAGGGACATAAGTTGTAAGGACACACAACCACACATAGTCCTCAAAGGGTTCATTCCTAAAATGTAAAGTATAAACAGTTTTACAATGTTGGATCTCTTGATAAACGTAAACTCAAACATATGCTAAAAGACACAAAGACTAAGGGAAAGTCATGCATCAATTGAAATCGGTTGTAATCTTGTCTAATCCTTGGTCGTCAAAGTCCACTTGAAGTTGTCTTTCATCAAATTTCCAAAGACTTGATCCAAAATCTCTTGCAAAATTAAAGAGACAAGATATTAGAAAAGCAAAAACCTAAAGAAAGAAAAAAGAGTGCTATAGTATGTGCGATATACTTACCAAAACTTCAGATCTGGATAGATAGAGGTGTGCTTAGATCTAGAGAGAGAGGGAGGGGGAGAGAGAGAGAGGGAAGGAGAGAGAGAGAGAGGGAAGGAGAGAGAGAGAGAGAGAAAGAGAGAAACAGTGACAAACAGAGATATGTTGTTCATGCGTGCAAAGTCGACAATCGAAGATCTAAGTTCAAAACGCCTGAAATGTCCAATGTTTGCTCCCGAGCCCGGTTAAAAACGGAGTGTCGGTATGGGTGTCGGTACTTTCCAGTGACTTACGGATGCTTATACCAACACTTATACCGATGCTCATACCAACGCTCTTGTTCCGAGGCTGAGCAGCTTTCCCAAATCTTTCGAGGGTCTTACCGACGCTGACGTGGACCGTCGGTATGCCGAACATCGGTATACCCTTGGTATGTTGTAGTGCATGACAAGCACTACTTCTTGTTCAGGTTGGCCTAATAATCAATGATTCCTGTTGACAGTCAAGGTCACACACAAGCATGGAAGCACATCAATGAAGTGGACACACAAGAAGAACGAGCATATAGGGAGCTCCAAGAAGCACATGTCAAATTTTCATAAGAAATTCCTATAAAAATAGTGATTTTTATCACTAAAAACCATTGTAAATACCATTTTCCATTTTTACAACTCCATTTTGTTCAAGCCAAGGAGTCCTTCAGCTTGAGGAGTATTATAAGTATCATCCTACCAATTTTCATAATTTTTAGACTCCGTTTGAGTCCCCAAATAAGCCCTAGAACCTAATTTTTAACTAGGCCGAGTCCTTCAGCTTGAGGAGTTTTCATAATTTTTAGACTCCGTTTGAGTCCCCAAATAAGCCCTACAACCTCATTTTTAACTAGGCCGGACACTAGGTCTAGACAAGGCCAAAAGTACTCAAAAAAACTATAAAAAGGTCTGGAGAGCTCGTTTTGGAGGCTAGCTTGTTGTAGATTTGAGCTTCTATAATAGATTTCTTTTGTAATCGAAGTCCTTCCATTGTTCCACTCTTTGCTCTTACCTTGTGCACGTGTGTGTATGTTGGTGTGCTTTCACTCACGCACTCCTGCACTTCACTTGCTCTTGGTCTTCATACTGGTCCTCCCATCTCCGCGGATTGACATTTATGAGGTGAAGCTCCTCACGTTGGTACTTGCTGTTGTGCTAGAGTGACACCAAATTTGGCGTCGTTGCGGGGGAGAGAGCTTGGAGGACGAGCGTGTGATGGTAAGATGTAGAGTAGCGATGTTGGAAGGTAAAAAAATCACCATTTTTAGTTCAATTTTTGAATTTTTCTTGTTCTTCATCTTCATCTTCATCATAATCACCATCTTCTCCCATCTTCATATTCTCTGATTTTTTCCATTTTCGGTTGTACATTCACCTCATTTTTCACTTGTGGCTACGAGCGTAGAGGTTGTTCAGAGCTAAAACACTGAAGAATCACTCTTGAAAAACTCTAAAAAAACACCAAAATCTCGGTGATAGTATCGCGGAGTGATAAGACCTATGCCTGGTATCGCTAGTGTTGTATCTTGAGATTGAAGGGTGACTTTGCATATAGAGACACATAGGAGTTATAAGAAGGACACACGGTACACATATCTACAAACATTTTTGAATTTGGGTGTCAAAATCTCCAAGTATCGTGTCCGATTGAGTTCTAGTATCGCGATACCAGAATTCTCGTGTATGACAATACTTCTCGAGGTATCATATCGTGCATACCCACTTGAGGTATCAAGATACCATTCTGGTATCATATCATCAAGTGCTAGTATCGTGATTGCGGTGGCCCCAACGGTATCGTATCATTTCATTCACGATATCGTATCGTCGATTGAGCAGTATCGTATCGTATGCCAAGTTGGTATCGTATCAGGCCAACAAGTGGTAGTGTATCATCCAATCCTTTGGTATTGTATCCTCCGATCCTTTGGTATCGTATCATCCATAGAAGTAGTATCATATCGTGAGAGTTCTAGTATCGTATCATGTAAATTTTTGTATCGTATTGCTTGTCACCTTGGTATTGTATCGTAAACAATCTAGTATCATATCGTGTGATTTTTGGTATCGTATCGTGTCGGTTCAGTGGTATCATATCATCTGGAAGGTATTGTATCATTTATAGACTAGTATCATATCGTGTCGATCAGAGCTATCATATCGTGGCCACTTCTAGTATTGTATCGTCTGGATAACAGTATCGTATCATGGAAGTTGGTATCACCTTGGTGGTATCGTATCTTCCAAGGTGGTATCGTCTATAGTGGTATCGCGTATGGTGGAAAATCTAGTATAGTATCGCCTGTCCTGAGGTACTCCCAGAGGGATCTTGTTTCCCTACTTTAACCCCCTGAACCTTGAACTGGCATAACTTTCTCATACGAAATCTATTTGGAGTGATTTTGGGTTCGTTGGAAAGCTCGTGAAAAGGAACGTGTAATTGAGGCTCCAATCTGGATCATGTACCTACAAATAAAACAAAGATACCAGTACCAACCAAGATCCACAATCAACTCTCACATAATTGTGTGCAATCGATAACTAAATCCATAACCAAGTGGCATAAGCAAGATATAGACCACAATGCCACTATACATCCATGATAGAACTCATGATGACATAAACCTAAAAAAAGAGCATATCACAATGTCATCTTACATGCCAAACACGTGACAAGATCATGCTCTACTCTCATATGGAGGAGCTACCACAATGATCATACATGGATAATGCCTTTAAGCTCTAGGAATAAGAGCTCGCACACCATAAATTCTCTCTTGAAGAAGTTCCAAAGCAAATTCAACCTCCAAGAGCAATAAGGGTTCTTATGGCAAAAATATGCTACTCTGTGTTTTGCTCTTCAGCAAACTTCAAGATATCATTCTTGGCTACATAATTAGATAAAGAACACCTCAATCGCACGTCGTGTGTAGCTCAAGATATGCACAAAACAAGTATCAGTTGTCAATTTCACTTTCACCTGCAACACTACTGCTTTGTATTTTGCAATTTCGATGATGTTGGACTCAGAATTTGGACCTATGTTCTTCTATAAATTTGTAGAAGCTATTCTAGGCTATGCACAACAAGTTAAATTGTCTCATGAAGATTTTTAAAGCTCAACTTATAGCCAAAACATTGACCTGCTGTCCAAGTGAATATAGATTCATCTTCTACATTAGTTTGTGTTTTTTGAATTTTCGGCCATGTAGCACTCTAAAACAGGTTCCACATTCTCTTGCAAAACTGTAGCCCTCTGTGTTAGCTATGCACAGAGCTTTAAAACATATCAATCCGAGCTTCCTAACTTGAGTTATGGGAGAAATATTGAACTACTATTGAGAGATGCCAACTTGCACTTTCACCTGTTGTGGCCAAAGCTTCCATTGGAGCTTCTTGCACACAAGCCTTCAACATGATCTGATACCAATGAAGGGCTTTGGTGTGCATAACAAGAGGAGCAAGGAGGAGATGGAGTTGTGATAGGTTTACAGTCTTCAATGCCAAAACACTCTAATAATGTGACAATATATTTTGTTTGACACAAAACCATTCCATCATCAATTTGCATAAACTGAATGCTCAAATAATGACACAAATACCCCAAATATGACATCTCAAGTGAGGCATGCAGATTAGCCTTAAAATCAACAATATGCTTCTCATGAGGACTAGTGAGCATCATGTCATCAACATACACAACAATGATCAGAAGCACATCATTAGCACACTTAACATATAAGGTGCTTTTAGCTGGACTATTCTCAAAACCATGTGCAATCAGATAGGCATGTATCTTTTCATACCATGTGCAACCAGATAGGCTTGCTTCAAACCAAATAATGCCTTCTTCAACCTACACACTTGGTTTTCATGTCTTTTCTGCACAAAGCCATGGGACTGAGAAACATACACTTCTTCATGCAAGTCACCATTCAAAAATGTAGTTTTGATGTGCAACTGATGTACATTCCAACCATGATGAGTTGCAAGTGCAGAGATGCTATGAAAAGTAGTCATTTGGCAAGTAGGAGCAAAGGTCTCATCAAAATCAATGCCTTTTTCTTGAGCATACCCCTTTGCAGCAAGGCTAGACTTATACCTATCAACAATTCCATCAGGCTTATGCTTCACCTTGTATACCCACTTAGTGCCAATGTCCTTATTGTCATGAGGCAAGTCACATAAAGACTAGGTACCATTTTTCATGATAGCATCATATTCAGATTGCATAATAGGCATACGATTTGCAGAATTTTGTGCTTCATCAAATGAAATAGGCTCATTCTCGTCATCGAGATAGAGGCAGCTATAACATAGTTATTTGATGCAAAAGAAGCACTATGAGAGCGAGAATGAATATGATATGATAGAGATGCATCTAATTTGCTATCACACAAAGCCTTCACCAGCCATTTTGGCATAGTCTTTGCCTCCTCAATGTCAGTTCTCTCACCAATAAGTGCATCATGTAAATTTACATCAGGAGTGGAATGATTTGCATCATCACATGAAACCTATAAAGGCTAAAAAGTTGCCTCATTAGGACCAACACCAGACTATCCACCTATAAAAAGAGGGAGCAAGGTGTCATACATGTCTTTCGAGCTAACGAATGTCTCCTTAGTACATGAAAGTAATGGTTGAATAACATCTTTCACAAAAACAACATCACAAGTAAACAAAATGCATTTGGTCTATGGATGGTATAGACGATAGCCTTTGCTTTTAGAACTGTACCCAACAAAAATACATTTCACTCCTTTATCATCCAATGTCCTCTATTGTTCTTGAGGCACTAATGCATATGCCAAACCACCAAAAACATGCACGTGAGCAATAAATGGCTTGCGACCATGCCAAGCTTCATATGGAGTGATAGACTGCAATGCTTTAGTGGGACACCTATTAAGTACATATGCTTCACACATGATAGCCTCAAGCTAGAAACTATGTGGTAAACTCTGACTCTTGACCATACACCTCACCATCTCCATGAGTGACCTATTCTTCCATTCGACAACTCCATTATGTTGAGGTGTATATGGCGCTATAGACTGGTGTTTTATCCCACATACAACCAGAAATGCATTAAAGTTAGCAGACATATATTCCCCCCCTTGATCAAAACGGAGGGTGCCCATTTTACATGCTAACAAATTTTGAGCCAGAACCAAAAATTGTTTGAAGCACATAAACACTTCGGACGTTGCTTTCAATGGATATACCCATGCATGCCTAGAAAAATCATCAGTGAAATTCATGAAGTAAATATAGTTCCCAAAAGAGGGTGTCTGCATTGGACCACAAACATCACTATGAACAAGTTGCAATTTTTGAGTAGCTCGAACCGAACCATCTTTTGGGAAGGAGAAACGTTGCATTTTGCCCAAAATACAGTCTTACACATACATGTTACAAGGTGCCTCAAGTTTGGGAAAAGAGGAAACCATTTCAAATTTTTGCAGGTGTAGTAAGCTAGCAAAATTTAGATGACCAAAGCATGCATGCCAAAGCTTTGCATCTGAGAAAGCCTTAGAATCATGTACTGCACATGTTGAATCATTCAGAGATTCTTCATAGTCTATGAGCTTATACAACCTACGACATAAAATGTCAGAAGCAATAATGACATCTCCATTTGATAGATCATGAACTGTACATGTGTCACCAACAAATTTCACAACCAAGCCAATCTTGGCTAATGCTGAAACTAATAACAGATTTTTCTTGACCCCTGGCACAAATAAAGCAACTGACAATGTAAAAGAATTACCATTAGCAGTAGTCAGAATGATCTTACCAACCCCCATAACAGGATAAGAGGATTCGTTGGTGCATGTGATAGTATTCTCTGTAGGGGCAGGCTTGAATGAAGTAAAGAAACTAAGCTACGAGGTAATATGTTTGATTGCCCCACTATCAATGTACCAAACATCTGAGTCTACTATAGATATACATTGTTCATGAGAAGATGGGTCATAAGTGCAAATGATGCTAAATGCACATTCTTCATTCTGCACAAGATTAGCAGACTTTGTTTTGGGTGTAGAGGCCTCCGTAACAACCATTCCAGCCTCTTTCTTCTTTGCCTCTTTAGTAGCTAGTTTTGGAGAGCTCTTCATGACATGATCATTTCCTTTACAGAGCTCTTTATGACATGATCATTTCCTTTACACTATTTGCAAAACAATTTTTGCTTTTTTGTTTTGTTCTCTTCTCTATCTTCCTTCTTCGATTGTGCAAAATTAACATATTTTTGCTTACTAATAGAAGAGCTCCATTTGCCTTTGCCCTTCTGACTAGCCAAGAAAACTTGATCTGCAACATGAATAATGGACATGTTTCGCCTAGACTGATCTTCTTGCAATAGAACAGAGACTAGCTCCTCAAATGTTGCGACATTTAGATTGCCTTTCATCATCAAATGAAGAGTAAAAGCAAAGCTCTGATATGAATCGAGAAGACCATTCAGAACAGTCTGCACATGTGAGCTGTTAGGCAAGACCATCAGCAAAAATCAATTGTTCTTTCAAATCTTTGATCTTTGTCAAAAAATTGTCCATGGACTCACCTTCATTCATGTGCTCTATCTCCAACTATTTTTGGAGTTAAGGAACATGAGCCTCATTCCTTGCCTGGTATAAAGTGCCAAGTGTATCCCGAACATCCTTAGCTATTCTGCAAGAGCAAATGTGAGGAATAATGGCATGTTTGACAGACAAGGCTATCAATGCATGTGCTTAAGCATCTCTGCCATCCCAACAAATTTGCTTTATAGTAGGTGCACCAGGAACTGCACCACGAACATGAACATGAAGAATATTATTATCTTCAATGCCGTTGCATCACCTTCAGCAACTATGTTTACAGGTGAAATAGGAAGTTTTCCAACACCGTACACAATGTTCCACAATCCTTTTGCAACCAATACATGACACATCATATAAGCCCACAATGGGTAATTGGTAATATCCAACTTATCCTCATCAACCAACATATGGAATACATCACTGCTTTCAATCATGACCACTAACTCAAATAGCCTGATGCAAAAAAATGATTGTATCTGAAAATGTTGAACAGAACTACCCTTAGAAGTTCTACTAAACCTATAGCCGACTTCGAGCCGCTTATACTGGTGAACTGAAACCTGTATATATCTTTGGCACAAAAGACAAAATTGCCTACACAAGCACTATGATAGTGCATTTGGAGGCCGAAACGAGCTTAGATCGAGATTTTGCACAAGAAAATGAAGATGTTCTGATCTGCTAATCACACTAAGTATGCACACCAAATTTTATGTGATTCTGAGACTCTGGATGAAGAGACGACCTATTCTGATACCAGTTGTTGGAGTTTGAGGTCTATGGAAGCACATGAAGAGCAAAAGGAAGAAGAAGAAGCTTGGAGCACAACACACAATATTGAATGTACTACGAGTAGAATGTACAAAGATAAGTAACGTATTAGGGCAGTAGGCATATATATAAGCCATGGTGAAAAAACCTCCTAAAGAGGCAAAAAAGTCCCTAGCGGTCCTAGTGTGTTCACACACATCACTATATAAATATATCAACAGTAGTATTCTCACACTATCATATGCCTTGTATGTGCTAGGGATCAAGAAAAATCTTTTATTATTTTTAGCACTAGCCAAAATAGGGTTACTTGGTAAATATATGGATGAAAAATTTATAGTTCATATCTCTCAAACCTGAGAATGAGTCAACACATGCAATTCATGGTTCTTGGACTATTTCATGATCATTTGAAACAAGTTAATTGTTGTAAGGAAAAGGTATTTATAAAACAATATATTCAATTAATAAGAATCCATTTTAATTGGATTTCACTGAAGTTCAATTTGGAGTATGGAATTCATATGTGGTTCAGTGAAGGTGTGATACATGGATTGGAAGAAGGATCCACGAGGATGGAATGGTGGAAACTCATTCCCTTTTATTTTATTTTTAATTACTAGGGAGAAAAGCATTCATCATTTGTGGATAGCTTTATTCATAATTAATGATAATATGTCTCCTTAGGAAACGGAAGATTTGTTCTTCGAGCTACTTCTTGCAATTATCCATGAAATTGTAGTTTTCTGGATTATGACTGTTCAAAAAAAAAGATGCAAAATTAGAGTTTCACTCTATTCTTAACACAATTTTGCATTGAATTATTTATTATTTATCATCTTTTCTTTCATGAAAACCTTTACCGATGATGCCATTTTATCAATCCCTGAACTTAGCTTGAAATGCATTTGCCTATATAAAAACTTATTTTGTGTTAATATTGGCATGTTTATCCCTCAATATCCTAGTATTTTTTGCAATTTTGGTTTGTATAGAAGGGATATCTCTAAGATATTTTAGCTACAGATCTTTGGGCCATGTATGCTAGTTGCACAAAAATAAAAATCCAAAAGAAAAGTTCAAATGAATGCATCTCGAGGCTTCTTCTGCATTCTCCCCTTCACTCCATACACTCAAGAGAGGAATGGAAAGTGAAACTTATAATCATGATTAAAAAAGCATTTTTCACAATAGCAAGGTGGCTTCTATATCTTGCTCTCCTCTCTATATTTGTAGCAAAATGAAGCACAACATGAATAATGAAATGAAGCATCTGTGCCAAAACACAAAGAACTTTGCACATGTGCTCAGGCTGCCTCTAGATTTTTTAGCTTGAAGCTCCGAGCATGGAAAGAACAAAAAACGTTTTGGGAACTTCCAAAAAAGTTGAGATAAGTGTTATCCTCTCCCGTCTCTTGATTGAAGAATTGTCATCTCTCTGCCCCCATGGTGCTTGCACACATGGTTCTATGAACAAATTTGTGAATTTTCAATGGATAATAACTTCGGATATGATTGTTTGATTTTAATGATTTTTGAGCCTATGTGGGGGTTTCTATGTTTTGTGCAAATCCATATCATCTTTTCAAGATTTTCCACAAGCTGGAAGATACAAGTTTTTGGCAAGTTTAGTGTCCTAATGAAGTAACGATACCTCCTCTAATGTGTCAGCGATATGCAATAGTGTGCATTCACAAAAGATGGTGGTATGCATATTGGAGGCTTGGAGTTCAGATTGAAAGATAAGGAGTGGGGGAAGTGCCTATCAAGACACCATTGTAAAGATATTGTCCATGCATCAAAGTATATAGATGGAAATTATCATGGGCAACTCACCTTCTTAGTTATTGATCATTGTAGCATTGGAACTTTGGAGCTAGTCGTGTCACCTTTTGGTTGATCTCTTAATAATTGTTTGTTTGACGTATCTTTTGTGTGTTGTAGTGCACATTCCATTTCATGTTCTCTTTCCTCTTCATCTCTAGTTGGTTATGCTCTTCTTTCTTTTATTCATTGGCATGAGTTTCTCTTAGTCTTTCTGTCTTTTAGCATATGTTTGAGTTTACGTTTTCCAAGAGATCCAACATTGTAGAACTATTTATACTTTACATTTTAGGAATGAACCCTTTGAGGACTATGTGTGGTTGTGTGTCCTTAACACTTTGGCAAGACTAGTGGGACCTAAGGAAGTGGAAGGACTTGAAGTTGTGTGTCCCCAACATTAGGCAAGACTAGTGGGACCTAAAGAAGTGGAAGGACTTGAAGTTGCGTCCTAACTTGGCACATGACAGTAACAAGGTCCAAGTATCAGAGAAGCAACTTAGCCATAAGGAAGAGAAGTCCATCAGATGAGAAGAATCGACAAGCTTTATTGCCTTGAAGAAACAAAAATAGCTTATGTAGAGGTGAATAATGGAAGAGTTGAACTAGCTTTTGTCAAGGGTAAGCATCAAATTCCTTTGCTACAATGGGTTATTGAATCAGGATCTTGGTGATCATGTGAGAATTCTCTTAGAAGTATGTATGAGTAAGGGGTTGCATAATAGAAGCTCTTTTTTCCTATGATTCCTTCCACTCTGAATATCTTGGCATATAAATGGCATTCATAGTTTTAGGAAAGCCAGTTCCTCACATGGAATGTCCTAAAATGGCCTTTTCGGAAGGATTTGGGCCAAGGAACACTCTGGAAAAGACTTGGGACCAACTAGAGAACTTGATTAAAGTGCAACCAAATGATTCATTCTCAAAGATAACCACTCGGATGAGATCATTGACAATGAAGTTAGCAAAAGACTCCCTAGACTTCATGGTGCATTGAATGGATTGAAAAGACTCACCCACAAAGCATTCAAAATGGTTTAAGGGAGAATGTGTATTCTAGTGTAACACTAGATGAGTTCATTGCAACATCCATGTGAATGAGGATTTCTATAAACTACATTCCCTTCTTGTAGTGTATATCCAATGCCAAAGATCAAGTGCATAATGTAAGATCCAGAATCAAATGCAATGTGTTCCTACTATGGAGTACATTTATCTCATGGATTTCTGAGAAAAAAGCGGACTGTAATGGTGCAAGAATTTTTAGCCATCTAATGTAATGGATCTATCGTATCTGTAGCTCAAGCTGAGTGTAATGGTGCAAGAATTTTAAGCCATCTAATGTCATGGTCTAAGAGGAATTTCTTTTAATTATGGATCTATCATAACAGTTTTCCTTGGGTATGTGATGGAAATTATCCAATGTACCATGCAAGATGAAAGAAATCAATACATTATGGTTTGGGCCATCATTAACAACGCTGTACCAAATTGAGACTTATGTGTACTTGATCAATCGTACTAACCAAGCTACTCATAAGAGCTGATGGCACAAAATTAAAAATACTTTAAAAAGGTGTGTGTCCCAATTGAAATCGGTTGAAATCGGTTGTAATCTTGTCTAACCCTTGGTTTGTGGGATATAAAGAGTTCCACGAGTACTATGTCCATTCACCTATACAGTTGTTCTTTCAAAGTTAAAACTCGAAAGAGTAGGCATGTCTATGCTCAATGAACGGGTTGGTTGAGCACTTACCTCTTGAGGAGAAGGTTGTAAGTTTATGGGTAGTTGGACATGCTTGGGTCAGTGTGATCAATTTACATTTGTGATGCTTTCGGGCAGTGCTTGGAAACTAGATGCCTTTAGACAGCCCTTTCTTTGTGTGATGTTTTGGCAGTTTAATTCATGATTTATGGGATACGAGGGGTCTCATGGATACTATGTGTTTCGCTTGTACAATTGTTCTTTCAATACATTCAAGTCTAAGGAGATTAGACTTTAATTGAACTTCCTTAAAAAAAAGGTGAATCAAATGATCCTTTAGACCACTCAATTTTGATCTCTCAAAATATTTGACTACAAGAAATAGGGGGCGTAGCGACGCCCCCGAATCGAAAAAAAAAACACGTACCATTGCTTGTGGTCGCATAAGCGACGGTACAATTTTTGATTTTTTTTTTCAACATTCTTCACATAAGTGATGTTAGCATCGCTTATGCGATGCTAAATTAGAGCGTCGCAAATACCGTCGCTGACTAGCAATGTTGGCAAACTGAAGAGCTTTGCATATGCGACGCTCTAGAATGTAAAAAAAAAAATTGATTTCTCCCGGCACATTTGTGCCCGGATTTGGACGTGAGGGCAAGAAGAGAGAGAGAGAGAGAGAGAGAGAGAGAGCGAGAGAGAGAGAGAGAGAGAGAGAGAGAGAGAGAGATGCATCTACTTGAAGCAAGGTATGCGCACACACACACACTTACACACACATACATATGCACACACACACATATACACACATAGACACACACACACACATACACATAGACATACACACACATACACACATATACACATATACACAAATAATGTTGCATACACACATGCACACATAATGCATACACATGCACACACATATACACATACATATACACACACATACACACACATACACACACACACATACGCACACACACATACACACATACACACACATATATGCATACACACACACATAGAGAGACATGCACACACATACACATACATGCATACATAATGCATATGCATATGCGTACATCCATACATACTTACATGCATACACACACATATGCATACATAATGCATATGCATATGCGTACATACATACATACTTACATGCATACACACACATATGCATGCATAATGCACATGCATACATACACATACATAATGCATATGCATACATAATGCACATGCATACATACACATACATAATGCATACACACACATTATGCATACATAATGCATACACACACATATGCATACATACATGCATGCACATACACACATAGACACATACACACACATAGACACATACACACACATAAACACATACACACTCATAGACACACACACATACACATAGATGCGCACACACATACACACACATATACATACACACATAGACACATACACACATAATGATGCATTCACACACATACACATGCATACACACATAGACACACATATACACAAACACATACACACACACATACACACATATACACCCATATATGCATACACACACACATAGAGAGACATACACACACATACACATACATGCATACATATGCATACATAATGCATATGCATACATACATACTTACATGCATACATACACATACATAATGCATACACACACATATGCATACATAATGCATACACATACATACACACACCTATGCATACATACATGCATACACACACACACATAGACACAAACACACATAGACACATACACACACATAGACACATACACACACATAAACACATACACACTCATAGACGTGTAGCGACACATACACATAGACACACACACATACACACACACATATACACAAACACATACACACATAGACACATACACACATAATGATGCATACACACACATACACATGCATACACATACATATGCATACATACATGCATACACATACATAGATAGACACATACACACACATAGACACATACACACATAAACACATACACAGTCATAGATACACACACATACACATAGACACACACACATACACACACATATACACACACACATGCACACATACACACATACACACATACACATGCATACACACACATACACATGCATACACACATACAGACACATATACACACACATATATGCATACACACACACACATAGAGAGACATACACACATATACACATACATGCATACATATGCATACATAATGCATATGCATATGCATACAATGTACATACATACTTACATGCATACATAATGCACATGCATCGATACATACACACACATAGACACATACACACACATAAACACATGCATACTCATAGATACACACACATACACATAGACACACACACACACACATGTGAAGAGAGATGGTGGATGCAATCCAAAGATGAGTAGGTGCTACTACAACCAGCTTCACACCAGCCAACTGAGACTTCAGAGTTTATTAGTAGACCCTTTAAGATTCCTAAATCCACCAAAATATCAGCCAAGTACTTTGGAACATGTATCCCAAAAGTTTAAGTCAAGACAGACTAGTTGCGAAATGACTAGCTCCCAAAACTTGCTATTTTTGGACATACACCTGCTGGAAAAAATGAACAGTGCTCTCAACTTGGAAGGAATTAGAAAAATTCCTTTTGGGCATAGCAAATAGACTTAGCAAGCTTCCCAATCCAAGTTAAAACACTTCAAATGATGGACTGAGCACTAAGAACAAGTTTCAACAATTTCTGGAACATCCCCACAATTCTCCAAAAGTATTAATCCAATGACCTTGAATATTTATATGCACAAATTAGACAGTACGAGCTATCCAACGCAAGTTAAATCACTGAACAAGATTCAGTAAAACTCGAGATATGACCTTCTAAAGGTACTGCTCTGAGTGAGTATAGCAGAGAACAAAACAGAGAAGTAAATGATGATAAATGTATAAATTCATATATGATTACAACCACATTGGCAATGAATCTTTGCACAATGGGAGTAGAATGATAGAGCTATGGAGTAAGCTCTTCAATCTCTACAAAATGACATGAAGTGGTCACGTACAACGCTTGCTGATCGCCTCTTCCTTCTTGCTCCTTTTATAGCTATTCTTGGAGGGAGTTTTG
The DNA here is from genome assembly GCA_020310875.1 of Ceratopteris richardii. Taxonomy (NCBI): domain Eukaryota; kingdom Viridiplantae; phylum Streptophyta; class Polypodiopsida; order Polypodiales; family Pteridaceae; genus Ceratopteris; species Ceratopteris richardii. Next base: position 81,007,368 of record CM035437.1, read on the forward strand.
AATTCGAATTCGAATGGCTCCACCTAAAAGTGATCCGCAAAGTTAGGAGAGATTCCCTCAGCTCTAAATTTTGTGGTTTTAGGTAGTTAGAGCCACTAATTTGCTTTTACATCATGGATGAGGTAAGCCATCCTTTTCCTTTTTTCTTTTTCCATTTACAAGAGATAAAATGTACTCTTTTACAAGAGGTGTTCACATGACTACTCATGTGACTTACAAATGAGGATAATATCAAGCATATCAAGCATATAGGCTTGGGCAAAATGCACCAACAGCTCCCCCTCAAGCCTAACATGCTTGGCCTCCAAATAAGTCTTCAATTGTCCTTGATTTCCTGCAAGCCAATCATCAACTTGAATCTACTTAACTTCGTACCATCAAGAGCTTTCGTCAACATGTCTGCACATTGCATATCTGTAGAGACATAGGATAGTTGAATATCCTTGCTCATTAGCTTCTCCCTTACGTAATGGTAGTGGACTTCAATATGCTTGGTTCTAGCATGGTATACCGGATTAGCTGCTAGATGTAGTGAGCTTGTGTTGTCACAAAAAATGTGAGGTGTTGAAGAATGAAGTCCAAGATCTGTGTACAAAGACTTTAACCACATGATTTCTTGAGTTGCATTAGCCAAACCTCTATATTCGGCTTCAGTAGAAGATAATGCCACGGTTGGTTGCTTCTTCGATGACCAAGAAATGATTTTTGAACCTGCAAATGATATATACCCGGATGTGCTTCTTCTATCATCTGTAGATCCGGCCCAATCTGCATCTGAGTAGACCTTTAGCTCAATATCTGAAGTATATGAATAGAACAAACCTTCATTCATGGTCCCCTTTAGGTACTTGAGGACTCGCTTGGCCGCTTCCATATGTGGTCTTCTCGGCTTATGCATAAACTGACTCAATATGCTAACACTATAGCATATATCCACCCTTGTGAGTGTTGCATAGTTCAAACTTCCAACCAAGCTTTGATAGCTTGTGATGTCTTCAATTGGCTCTCCTTCATAAGCACTAAGCTTACGATTTTGCTCCATAGGTGTACCTGCATACTTGGTATTTTCCATCTTGAACTTGACGAGCATGTCATGCACATACTTCCTTTGTGTGATGTATATACCTGAATCTGAGTAGATCAACTCCAATCCAAGAAAATAAGTGAGTGGTCCGAGGTCACTTATTTTGAACTCCTCCTTCATTTGACTCTTTACCTGTTTGATTCCTTCAAGATCATTGCCTGTGATAATAATATCATCAACATACACACATAAATAGATCACTTCATATCCATTCCTCTTTATGAACAAAGAGGTATCCGCCTTGCTAGCTTTGAATCCTTGGTCCTGCAAATAAGTCACCAATCTGAAATTCCAAGCTCTTGGAGCTTGCTTCAATCCATACAAAGCTTTCTTTAGTTTGCATACATAGTTAGGATGATGTGCATCCTCATATCCAGGAGGTTGTGCCATATACACTTCCTCAGAAATCCATCCATTCAAGAAAGCATTCTTTACATCAAGTTGATAAAGATTCCAATTTCTAGATGCAGCAAGACTAATGAGAACCCTAATTGTAGGCATTTTTGCAACAGGAGAGAAAGTCTCCTCATAATCAATACCATGGGTTTGAGCAAACCCTTTAGCAACTAACCTTGCTTTGTGTCTATTTATACTTCCATCTGGATTCCTCTTGATTTTGTATATCCATCAAGATCCGATTATCTTCATAGATGGCTTGTTAGGTACAAGCTCCCAAGTGTCATTCTCCTTCAAGGCTTCCATTTCTTCATCCATTGCATCTCTCCAAGCTTTCTTGCTTTGTGCTTCTTCAAATGTGGTAGGTTCTTCATTGGTTGAATCCTTTGCAATGTAGATTGAGTGCTTCGTGACCAAAGAAGTATCATAACCAAACCTCTCTGGTTTCTTCTTCTCCCTCGAAGACCTTCTAAGTGGTTGATGTGAGCTCTCGGGTCCATATGTAGCATCCTGCATCTTTGCTTTACCTTTGTTCTTCCATAGCTTTAGTCTTTCCAAGTCTTCTAGGTCAATCTCCGAATCACTTTCTTCAATCAGCTTTGGCTCCTTTGCTTGAAGTGATGGAAAATCTTCATCCAAGTCATATGGCAGCTTCACTTTCCTGTCATCATCAAACCATGATTTGTTTTCATCAAAAATTACATCTCTACTCACAGAAAATCCTTTATTGGTTGGATTGTACAATCTATATCCTTTTTGGTTTTGATCATAACCAATGAATACACACTTCTCTGCCTTGGGATCCAATTTCCCTCTTACTTGAGAAGGAATGTGAGCATAGGCTAAGCATCCAAAGATTTTGCAATGCTCTAGACTAGGTCTTCTTCCATTCCACACTTCATATGGAGTGGTTCCATCTAGTGACTTAGATGGAAGTCTATTTATGAGATATGTGGCTGTCGACATAGCCTCTGCCCATAGGTAGTTTGGCAATCCCTTTTCGTTGAGCATGGACCTTGCAGCTTCTACAATAGCTCTGTTCCTCCTCTCTGCTACACCATTGAGTTCGGGTGTACCTTGTAGTGACTTCCCTTTTAATGCCTCTTTCATGCAAGAAGGCATCAAATTCAGAAGAGAAGTATTCTCCTCCACCATCTGATCTGAGTCGTTTCAACGTCCTACCTGTTTGGTTTTCAACAAGAGCAATATACTTCTTAAAGCAATTAAACACTTCATCCTTGTGCTTCATGAAAAACAGAATGGTCCACCTGCTACAATCATCTATGAAAGACACATAATATCTTGAGCCTGATATAGATGGCTCCTTGCTTGGACCCCACATATCCGTGTGCACTAGATCCAAAGGATTTTAATACATATATCCTTTCTTATTGAAAGGTTGTCTATGAGCCTTGCCGAGTTGACAAGCTTCACACTTATAAATCATGTGTTGCCTTGTGATATTAGGCAAACCAAGTACACTTTGGTCCCTGCAAATCTGTTTGAGTGTCCTCTCACCAATGTGAGCAAGCCTTTTGTGCCATATCTCCAACTCTGTTAGAGTTTGACATCCATAGCTAAACAAAGCTATGTTCTTTGTATCTTCCACTTCAAAAGTGAAAAGCCTTCCTGTCTTTTCTCCTTTGGCAATCCTTCGAAAGCCTTGCCTTGGGTCTTCAACATAATATGCTCCAAATCGATTGAATCTAACCTGCAATCCTTTTTCAACAATCTGTCCAACACTTATTAAATTTTTGGTAATTGTAGGGACATACAAGACTTTGCTTAAGAGGTTCATATTCCCATCTGATGTCTTCACATTACCTATCTTCTCCACTGAGTGCTTTGTGTCATCTCCTGTCTGCACTTCATGCTTGTTATGAGGATCTTCCAGATCAGAAAGTAAAGCCACATTTCCTGCTACATGGTTCGAGCATCCCGAATCAATGTAAAATATGTGATCATCATCCTTACCCTTCTTCGCTGATAGATTCATAATCAATAATGAATCTTCTTGACTTTGGTCCTCTGCATAGTTATTGTAATCTCTTCTTCCTCTATGGCCACTTTGATAGTTGTTGTTGTTGTTGTAATTGTTGTTGTAGTAGTTGTTGTTGTTGTAGCCTCCATTGTATCTACCTCTATTTGATCCATAGCCACCTCTATTGAATCCTCTTCCTCTTGAGTTCCTCGAGTTCCTGAAACATTCTTGAGTAGTATGGTTAGATAAGCCACATATGTTGCAAGGTTTAGATGATTGGAATCTCCCCCTGCCTTGCTTTCCACCTCTGCCTCTTCCTCTAGCTCTTCCTCTACCTGCAAAGTTTGCTTGGAAAGAGTTTCCTTCATCTTCATTCTTCCTATTCTTTGACTTGTCCTTGACCTTAGCTTTATCAGAATATAAGGCAAAAGTTTGATTACCTCTTGAGGACTCACCACCTTTGCTAATCTTTGCTTCATGAGTGAAGAGTTGGCCCATGAGTGTGTTGAGGTCGGGTACATGCATATCCATGTATAAATCCATGGCTATTGTGAATGACTCCCACTTGTCGTCTGCTTTGATTCCATTCATGATTTGTCTTATGATTTGCTCCTCTTCAATTACCTCTCCAATGCTTCCAAGTTGGTCGGAAATCTCCTTCATCTTTGTGACATAATCAGTCATATTTTGCTTCGGGCTTTTCTTCATTGTTGTGAACTCCATCCACAATTGGTTCTTCCTTGCTCGAGTGTTGGAAGAGAAGAAAGAAGCAAGTGCATTCCAGGTCTCTCTTGATGTCTTGCATCCCTTGACATGAGGTAAAAGAAAATCAGAGATTGAGTTTAGAATATAGGACCTTGCAAGTGCATCCTTCGAACACCAATTCGAAAGTCCTTCCACTTCTTCATGTGATGGTTGCCCTTTGTTCCTCATGGTTGGCATTGCTTCATCTCCAGATATGAATCCATATAGATTCCTCCCTTGAAGGTAAGCCTCCATCCTTAGAGACCATGCCGGGTAGTTGTTTCGATTCAATTTGTCAATTGTTGATGGAAATCCATCTCCCATGTTGCTTGACTATGCTCTGATACCACTGTGAAGAGAGATGGTGGATGCAATCCAAAGATGAGTAGGTGCTGCTACAACCAGCTTCACACCAGCCAACTGAGACTTCAGAGTTTATTAGTAGACCCTTTAAGCTTCCTAAATCCACCAAAATCTCAGCCAAGTACTTTGGAACATGTATCCCAAAAGTTTAAGTCAAGATAGACTAGTTGCGAAATGACTAGCTCCCAAAACTTGCTATTTTTGGACATACACCTGCTGGAAAAAATGAACAGTGCTCTCAACTTCGAAGGAATTAGAAAAATTCCTTTTGGGCATAGCAAATAGACTTAGCAAGCTTCCCAATCCAAGTTAAAACACTTCAAATGATGGACTGAGCACTAAGAACAAGTTTCAACAATTTCTGGAACATCCCCACAATTCTCGGGGCTCTGCAGAGATAGACTAGTAAGCAGTAAAATGCAGATATGTCCAAACACGTTCATCCAATGACCTTGCAAATTTATATGCACAAAGTAGACAGTACGAGCTATCCAAAGAAAGTTAAATCACTGAAAAAGGTTCAGTAAAACTCGAGATAGGACCTTCTGAAGGTACTGCTCTGAGTGAGTATAGCAGAGAACAAAACAGAGAAGTGAATGATGATCAATGTATAAATTCATATATGATTACAACCACATTGGCAATGAATCTTTGCACAATGGGAGTAGAATGATAGAGCTATGGAGTAAGCTCTTCAATATCTACAAAATGACATGAAGTGGTCACGTACAAGGCTTGTTGATCGCCTCTTCCTTCTTGTTCCTTTTATAGCTATTCTTGGAGGGAGTTTGGAATTCGAATTCGAATGGCTCCACCTAAAAGTGATCCGCAAAGTTAGGAGAGATTCCCTCAGCTCTAAATTTTGTGGTTTTAGGTAGTTAGAGCCACGAATTTGCTTTTACATCATGGATGAGGTAAGCCATCCTTTTCCTTTTTTCTTTTTCCATTTACAAGAGATAAAATGTACTCTTTTACAAGAGGTGTTCACATGACTACTCATGTGACTTACAAATGAGGATAATATCAAGCATATCAAGCATGTAGACTTGGGCAAAATGCACCAACAACACATACACACATATATACACACACATAAACACATACACATGCATACACACATACAAACACATATACACACACATTCACACACATATATGCATACACACACATAGAGAGACATACACACACATACACGTACCTGCATACATATACATACATAATGCATATGCATATGCATACATACATACTTACATGCATACATATTGCGCATGCTTAGATAAACATACATAATGCATACACACACATGCATACATAATGCATACACATGCATACACACATATGCATACATAATGCATATGCATATGCATACATACATACTTACATGCATACATAATGCACATGCTTACATACACATACATAATGCATACACACACATATGCATACATAATGCATACACACACATACACACATATGCATACATACATGCATACACATACACACATAGACACATACACACACATAGACACATACACACACATAAACACATACACACTCATAGACGCATAGCAACACATACACATAGACACATACACATACACACACACACACAAACATACACACATAGACACATACACACATAATGATGCATACACACACATACATATGCATACACACACATATGCATACATACATGCATACACATACACATATAGACACATACACACACATAGATACATACATACACATAAACACATGCACACTCATAGACACACACACATACACATAGACACACACACATATATACACACGCACATACACACATAGACACATACACACATAATGATGCATACACACACATACACATGCATACATACATGCATACACATACACACATAGACACATACACACACATAGATACATACATACACATAAACACATAGACACACACACATACACATAGACACACACACATATACACACACAAACAAACATAGACACATACACACATAATGATGCATACACACACATACACATGCATACACACATACAAACACATATACACACACACATACACACATATATGCATACATACACACATATATGCATACACACACATAGAGAGACATACTCACACATACACATACATGCATATATACATACATAATGCATATGCATATGCATACATACATACATGCATACATACACATACATAATGCATACACACATATGCATACACACACATACACACATATGCATACATACATGCATACACATACACACATAGACACATACACACACGTAGACACATACACACACATAGACACATACACACTCATAGACGCATAGCGACACATACACATAGACACATACACATACACACACACACAAACATACACACATAGACACATACACACATAATGATGCATACACACACATACATATGCATACACACACATATGCATACATACATGCATACACATACAAACATAGACACATACACACACATAGATACATACATACACATAAACACATACACACTCATAGAGACACACACATACACATAGACACACACACACATATACACACACACATACACACATAGACACATACACACATAATGATGCATACACACACATACACATGCATACACGCACATATGCATACATACATGCATACACATACACTCATAGACACATACACACACATAGATACATACATACACATAAACATATTCACACTCATAGACACACACACATACACATAGACACACACACACATATACACACACACATAGACACTTACACACATAATGATGCATACATACATACACATGCATACACACATACAAACACATATAAACACACACACATACACACATATATGCATACATACACACATATATACATACACACACATAGAGAGACATAGTCACACATACACATACATGCATATATATACATACATAATGCATATGCATATGCATGCATACATACATACATGCATACATACACATACATACACACACACATATACACACACATACACACACACATATACACACACACACATACACACATAGACACATACACACATAATGATGCATACACACACATACATATGCATACACACATACACACACACATACACACACACATACACACACATACATACACACACACATGCATACATACACGTACTTAATGCATACACACTTACATATGTACATATATATATATATATATATATATATATATATATATATATATATATATATATATATATATATATATATATATATATATTGATTTCTAACCATTTTGTTTTATATGTTAGGTATTATGGATCCTAGTAGAGAGAGAAAGGCGAAACTCACTCTCGTTAAATGTCTTATGAGAGCAAGAGTTCGGTCTGATACTCTAGGGGCCATAATGCGTGATTACTCAGAGATGTCTAATGAGGAGCTAGACTAAATGATCCAGATGCTTACCTAGCGATCAGACGAGGGCTCTTCTGCGGCTCCACATGCAAGAAGAGAGCTATCTGCTCATAGGTATGTTTTTTTTTCATAAACTTTTTAATGATATTATAACACATATTTTTATTTATTTTTATCTATCTATTTCTAGGACACCTATACCACCTCCAAATTGTGATAGCAGAGCAGAGTTGCCTATGAGGACATGCATAGGCACCTTAGGACTAGAATGCAACATAGAGCCAGAGGGAAACATTGTGTACATAGGGAATGGATTGGAGTTCAAGAGAAGAATGCAGGCACTATGCGACTCTTACCTGCGCTTTGTCCACTTACCGTGGAAGTAAGTAAAAATTTTACATATAAATTGAAATAAATATCTTATGTTTTATTTACATTATGTTTTTTATTTTTGTAGTGAGCATGATGAGAGGGATAAAAAATACGTACTTAGTTCACTTGAGACAGAGTTTGGGACAAGATGGTCGCTTAATTGGTGTCTAAAACAGATGCGGACACTTATGGCTCATCGTCGCGATAATGCACGGTATGCGCTGCTTTTATGTATATATATGTGTGGATATGAGTATGTGTGTTTATGCATGTATGTATGTATATGAAAGAGAGAGAGAAAAGAGTGAGACTAGAGGTATAAATACACGCATACACACACATATACATCTTACATGCACATTTACACACATATACATATACATGCACATTTATACATACACACACATACATGCACATTTTTACACACACATACACATGCATGTAGTTACACACATATAATGAATACACATAGACACATACACATACTCACATACACGTACACATACTCACATACACATACACATGCATAATCATATGTACACACACATAGACTCATATAATCATATTGACATGCATATATACATATACACATGCATATATATACACACACAACACATGCATATGCACATATAGATGCACATACATACACAACACATGCATACACATAAATAAATCAATCAATAAATAAATTCTATTTCAAAAATCCTAAATTGAAAACACTAATTTTGATATTAGGGTTTTAAAACCCTTAATTCAAAAACGCTAATTCAACCTTTTAGCCATATGTTTGAAGTATATGTACACCTCCGACGTCCTACTAGAGAGATGTCTCTCCTCCCAACCTTATGCCTCTATATATAGCTACTCAAATCAACGAGGATCATAATATATATAAAGATATATACACATCATGTAGATAGGATACATAAATATAAAATGGAGTAGATATATTATGCATCACACATACATGCCGAAATGCACACATAAATATATATATACATACTAACATATTTACATGTACACATTTACACATACACATATATACATATATACATGTACACATCACATATACATGCCTACATGCACACATAAACATATATATACATGCATACATATTTACATGTACATATTTACACATAGACACACATACGTATATACATGTACACAATTATAAACACTTGCATGTATTACATGAATACATGAATATTTTACATAAATGCATATGCATATATACACATATGCATATTTAACACATGTATACATATATCACACACATGCAAACACATACATATACATGAAATACATATATATGCATACTAACATATGTATACATATAATACACATGAATACACACACATATGCATACATACATGATAAACATTTGCTCCTCGAAGATAAAGCTATATATAAAATAATTAGGCATACCCCTGAGCTTCATGTTCTAACTTAGAAGAACATGATTTTATCTCTCTAGTAGGATTCATCGTTATTCAAGTTAATAAACAAATCTATTATCTGATATCCATTCAGAAGCTTCAAGTTATTGATCGATAACTAGAGTAGAATTTACTATGTAATCTGCTCATATGTTTTCATTATTGCCATCATTTTGGTAAGACATCAATTTAGTCTCATCTTCATTATCCTTATTGATTTCATTTATTTCTTCTATTGTTAAATCTATGTTCTCATGAATCACATCATCTATTGATGGATTAATATCTATTTCTGATAATTCCTCTTCCTCATCAGTAGAATCAGCATGTAGAGAATTATCCTCTTCATCAAAAAGATTAGTATCATTATCACGTATAATGATTCTAATTTCTATTTCAGATGTTGATGTATCAGTATCTGATGCTAAATCATCAAGAGGACTTTCTTTGATCTCTCTAACAATAAACAGTTCAAACAATGACCTACCTCTAGGTTGCACATGAATGACTTGCCACCAAGGACGAGCATCTGGGTTTTTATAAAAAAATGCTTGTTCAATATGCCTAGGAAGAATATATGGTTCTTTAGTAGATTGCATTACCTTGGAAGAATCAATTGCCCAAAACCTAGATAATTCCTTTCTTAATGTGGAATTACTACCTTTATACTCCGCTCGAAACAAGACAACCTTCAAAATGACCTATGAAAATATATAACAACAAAAACCCATTATTAGGTGCTTAAAAAAATAACAAACTCTAATAAAAAAATATAAACTTTTTTCTACCTGTTTGAATGTACGAAATGAAATTTCGTAGATACCAACAATAGCTCCTACGTAACCAAGTTCGCTATCTATAAGGTTCGTGTCTTTTGAGCTAGCACGTGATAGTTGCTTGAAAGAAGCAAAAATACTAGAATCATCTATTTTACGTAAAGAATCAATGGCTTTGATTCTAATATGCTATCCAAAAGCCCATATATTAGTGAACATTCGAGCTTGCAAAATAAATTCAATTAGTAAATAGAAACTAACATACATATATGAAAAAAATAAAATATTATTTTAATAAAATTACCTTTCGTTCACAACCTATCATTAACTCTCTTTGCTCATCTGAGATTTCTTCATTATTTGCGTTGGCGCGTTGCAAATGACTATATAGCCAATCTGTGAAAGAAGGTATATCTGTAATCTCATTATTATCGAGATTACGTTTAAATCTTTTGTTTTTTCGCCTTTTACTTCCGAGATTTTGAAGTTCCTCGCACTCGCTAAGGAATGCTTGCATGCATTTGCTATTATATGCTACAAAAGTAGAAAAATCATTTTTTTCTTGAAATGTAAATAAGACTGGAACCCCCTTACCTGATAATATCTCATCTGTTATTTTTGAAGAAGACTCGTTGGTCCATGCACATGGAGCTTCTTCATGAACTCTTTCAAGGTACTCACTAACGTAATACATGCACTCTTCAAGCATCCAACCCTTTGCCATGGATCCTTCTGGTTTTGCTCTTTGTCGCACATAACCTTTTAGTATTCCCATAAATCGCTCGACCCAAAACATCCATCGAGTGTTGAAAACACCCGCAATCTCTATCTCATCTACAAGATGGACTAATAAATGAACTTGAATATCAAAAAATGAAGTAGGAAGTTCTTTCTCCATCAAACATAGTAGCTCTTTGCATTCACGCTTTTTTTGTGGGATCGAGTTTTGGTCAATCTCTTTGGATGTAATCCACCTATACATATCATAAAAACAATTATAAAGAAGTTAATTAAAAAATAAAAGATATCTAATATTCATACATATTAAATATAAAAGTATCATAATTACCTTATAAGTGATCCAAGACGATAGATCACATCTCATACTCCTTTCGTTGTACATCCATCGATAACCAAAGGTTAAATATGTTTCAAAAAGTTATGCCAGTCATGGGTCTTTAACCCAGATAAGCTCTTATCATCCATAGTAAACATGTTTTGAAACAATGCTCCATATCCTGTAGGAGTCTTAATCAATTGAATTCTATTGTTGATAGTCTGTATCTCTTTTGTTGTAAGTACCCAAGGAGCATGTGCATAAGTCGTTTCTTGTCGATGTCTATCAAAAACTGGCCATAACTTTGGTTTGGATTTTTTATCTTTCAAATCATTCCTTGATGTTGTGGTATCTTTTAGTCCAAGAAGATGCTGCCATAGTGAATAACCAATATTTTTGAATATATGCATAGGATCAAGAAGATGACATACTTTTAACTCTTTCCAATACTCCAAAGAATACCATATTGATATGTTCTCTGTGAGTGACAATTTTTCTTTACCTCTGTTCACATACTCATTATCTGAATCATCACTGAAGATTTCTACTTTTGGATCTATCAGAGGTCCATCTCTCCATTTTTTTTACCAATCCATAGGCGTCATAGGTTTTGGGCACTGACCTGTTTCAAGCTTTCCATTAAAATGTATCGCTTCTCTTTTAGATCTTAATGGATGATCATCAGGCAAGAATCGTCGATGTCGAAGATAAATATTATTGTTGAGATTCTTACTATAGATTGATCTCAACCAATCACCACAATATGGACAAGATTTATAACCCTTAGTAGATATTCTTGCATCATGGAAAATGATAAAAATATAATTAGATTAAATCATTTTTATTTACATGCATATTGAATAAAAAAATTACATCAATACCTGAACAAACACCATATCCAGGAAAATCATGAATAGTCCAAGCCACAATACCACGAACCATAATATGTCTTTCATTGATGCTTTTCGATACATCAATGACATTAATACCTCTCCATAACTCTTGAAGATCTTCAATGAGAGGAGCAAGATATATATTCATATCTTTAACTTGTCTTTTGCTTGGGATTAAAAGTGAAAGCATTAAATGTTCCTTTTTAATGCTAAGATATGGCGAATTCAGGCCATGTAGAATCAATATGCTGAAAAGCAACACTATCATGAGGAATTTAGATTATTCCATCAGTACTTTTGTGATCATGTCCCCAAGTCAAAAGCTTTGATAATTCGGGGCTTTGAAACATATGTCTAATTCGTGGAGCCAATGGAAAATGTCTCAATACCTTTTTTGGGATTTTACCTTCTTCGCCCTTATATCGAGGAGATTGACATTTGGGACATGTCAAAGAGTCTGCATATTCACCTCTATATAAAATACAATCGTTAGGACATGCATGTATACATTGATAATCTATACCAAGATTGTTGATTATCTTCTTCATTTCATCATGTGAGGTAGGAAGAATATTCTGACTTGGTAAAAACTTTTCAGATAATAACCTGTAAGTTTATAGAAAAAAAGATAAATTAAAAAAAGTAAATAAATAAATATACATATATATGTGCATATAATTTTATATATGTGTATGCTTATGTGCATCTTTCAAAATATTCGCACAAAATTTCATTGTTTTGGATGGCAGGATCCTCTCAAGCCACCATGATTTTCACTTTGTATCCTAAAGTTCAGATGCTCATAATTGACATGCAAGAGGTTTACTGCATACCCTAGGAATCCTGTTGGCACTAGTCCATTATAATCAGATTACTCTATCTTGAGTAACCTCTGTGCATGCGATTCATCCAGGTCACCATTGTATGGCCTATAAACAGTGCCAAATTCTTTGAATAGCAATTATAAATCCGCATCTCACACTTTTAAACTGAACATATGTGTGAATCGATAAATCATTCAATGAAGGTACATACTTCATATCCTCCAAAACAAACAATCGTATCCTCTCATCCAAACAATCAAATTTTTCGCGAATATTTTGAAAGATGCATTAATAGTTTTAAAAGATGCGCGGACAAAAAGTGCCCCTTCAATTCAAGTTCTTGTTCTTACGTTATCTAAAGTAAGAATAAAAACCTTCATATATATATATATATATATATATATATATATATATATATATATATATATATATATATATATATATATATATATATATATATATATATATATATATATTTATGCATATATATATAAATAGATAGAAAATTGAAAATTATACCTTAATAGTGTCGAAACAGATACATTACTCCATCTAAAATGATTTTGAAGGTTGAGAATACGTAAGCTCGCACTTAGTCATATCAAATGACTTCCTTCATATACATGCTTTAGACATTCCTCTCGAAGATATTTCTCATTTTTAGAAATATCAATGCTCTCACTGTCATTTTGATACCAACCCTCAATAAAATCTGCCATGCCATCATCTTCATCATTGTCACACAAATCTTGTACTTTATCGTCTTTTGAATATAGATCTTTCAACTTTGCATATTGCACAAGATTAGTTTTGCATAGCCACCTCATGGAAGCTTCTGATAAATGAGGTCTTACTGGTAATTGTGAATGTCGCGAAGGAATATCATCAACATCATACGTTGGAATCTACACATATAAATAAATTTCATTAGTATTCCATAAATGAACAAAAAGTAAACTTTAAATATAAAATTAAGTATATAACTTATTAAATATGGATAGAAATTTTTTATTCTCTCTAGCTAAAAGGTGCTCTTGGAGGTCTACGCCATCCATAATTCACTAATAGTTCATCACCAGCATGTAATGTAGTAATAGCATTGACAACTATGTATCTTGATACATCTCTACTCATGTATGGTGATTCATGACTATTTTCACGCTCCTCAAATGTGCAATTAGTCCTTGAACTATTATGTAACCCTCGACTAGTATTTATTAAACCTGCTATATTTCCATGTTTGTAAGGTCTTCCATCAATATATAATCTTTCATTTTCTGCATGTAAAATCCTTCTACTAGTAAGGGATGCTGTGTTCAAGCATATTCCATAAGTACTCATGCTTTGAACATAACGTGAAAGTCGATGCCAATCTCCCCATCCATATATAGGACCACAAAATGACATAAGAGTGACTTCAGAGTTCAGAGGCACATACAAATCCTCTACAATAAAGAGACCACGACTAGCATTAGTAATAGTGGATGGAGCAATCATATAGCAATTACCCCAAAAGTTGAAAACCTCTCCATCTAAAGGAAGTGGTCCTCTATTCCATCCTCCATATCTTCTTCTATCATATCTTTGTACTAAAGAATGATCACGAGCTAACAATAGATAATATCCAGTCGTTTCATTCTCTAAACCAAGAGGTAGAGGATTTCTAGAAACCTCTGCTTGTAATTAATGAACAGCAAGTCCATGACGTGTACAAGGTATATTAACATTATGAGAAAAATCATCATCATCATCATCATCCAGCAAGTATTCCTGTATATCAACAATAATTTGATTTTATATATGGTTTTTAAATAAAATAATGACATTAATATATATAGAATATACATACCCAAGCATTATCATGTTGACTAGGTGATGGTGCACGCTCAAAAGTACCATACTCTGCCTCATGTTCAATACATTCCAATCATGGTCTTCGATAGGTGCTATAACAAGAGTTACACCAACATATAATATGCTCTTCATAGTAAAATTCATCATAATTCCTATCAGAGGACACATGTGAAGTCGTTGCATGGGTAGGAGAATCTGCACATAATAAAAAACAAAAAAAATATAAGTTATGTATCCATCAAATATATTTAAAATTAAATGTTTGATATACTTACAGTATAAAGTCGTTGCACGATGAGGAGATGGTGGTGGAGTTCCATCTGATTGATCAGAATCTACAAATAATGGTATTTGATATTAATAATTTGATTATCTACATACACAAAAAATTCACATATAAATATTTACACATACACACATATTCACATATACACATTTACACATACACACATATTCACATATACACAACTACACATTATTGTGGGATAAATGCATGTATTTTGTATGAATGAGTGTATATGCATGCATGTGTGTACGTATATATGTGGATATGTATATGTGTGCTTATGTTATATGTATGTATATGTGTATATGTATACATATATGTATGCATATATGTTTGCATGTATATGTGTATGTGGGTATGTGTATGTGTATGTGTGTGTATATATGTGTATGTATTCTGATTTTCTTTTCTGTTCGAGATTAAATTAACAAGAGATATTGTATGGTCGAGGCGAGCTAACATACCACCTGAGACGTGGCAGTTTTTTCGTAGACAGCTACATCTTCAGGAGTCATTTCCTGAGCAGAAGGTACACAAATTAATAGTTTATATCTATAATTTTTATATATTTTAGTAATTTTTTACATTTAATTTATGTATTTTTTTTCTTGAATAAACAGGCTACTGCAAAGAAGAGAGTGGAGTCGGGCCACACATCGCACCTAGGCCAAATGGGCCATAATGGTTTTGTAGCTACGTTTGTAAGTATATGTGTTATTGTGAGTATATTTTTTATTTTAGTTAAAATGCAAGCAACTAATGTTTTTTATTTGTTTCATTGCAGCGAAAGGATTATGGCCGATAACCTACCAAACATGAGATCGAGTATGCTACACATTTTGGATATCGGCGTTTGAGTAGTATATGCAAGATCATCCTCATGCCTTTGTGAGTAATTTTAAATTTATATAATTATTTT
Organism: Ceratopteris richardii; assembly: GCA_020310875.1. Taxonomy (NCBI): domain Eukaryota; kingdom Viridiplantae; phylum Streptophyta; class Polypodiopsida; order Polypodiales; family Pteridaceae; genus Ceratopteris; species Ceratopteris richardii. Next base: position 81,023,789 of record CM035437.1, read on the forward strand.
ATTTTTATGAATGGTTTACTTATTTTATTTATTTATGTTTGTTATATGTAATACAGAAGTATTATGGAGAGACAAATATGGATGAGGTGGAGAGACAAACACAGGAGGGACGATCTCGATCGTCACAGGGTGAACATGACGATGAGGATGAGGAAGATCAGGATGATCATGATATTGCTGATGATGATGATGATGATGATCATGATGATCATGATTAGGATTTTCGTTGATTATGACATTGGATTATATGTATTCACACACACACACACACATATATATATATATATATATATTATCTATATATTTTTCATTTCAGTTATGTTTTGAATTGTGTGTATGGTATTAAGTAATGAAGAGTTTTGTTCTATTGATTGTTATTATTGTTTATATTAAGCATATGTTTTAATACTTTAATTATATAATTCATCCATATGTGTGTACCTAAGTGTATATGTATGTAGTGTATATGTATGTATGTGCATGTGTATGTGTGTGTATATGTATGTATGTGCATGTGCATGTGTAAGTGTATATGTGTGTATGAGTATGTGCATGTGCATGTGCATGTGCATGAGTATGTGTATATGTAGGTATGTGCATGTGTGTGTGCATGTGTATATGTGTTTTAATACTTTAATTATATAATTCATTCATATATGTGTACCTAAGTGTATATGTATGTGTGTGTATATGTATGTCTGTGTATATGTATGTATGTGCATGTGTATGTGTGTGTATATGTATGTATGTGCATGTGCACATATAAGTGTATATGTGTGTATGAGTATGTGCATGTGAATGTGTATGTGTGTGTATATGTATATGCATGTATATGTATAACTCTATGTGTATATGTGTGTATGTGCATGTATATGTGTATATGTAGGTATGTGCATGTGTGTGTGCATGTGTGTGTGCATGTGTATATGTGTTTTAATACTTTAATTATATAATTCATTCATATGTGTGTACTTAAGTGTATATGTATGTGTGTGTATATGTATGTATGTGCATGTGTATGTGTGTGTATATGTATGTATGTGCATGTGCATGTATAAGTGTATATGTGTGTATGAGTATGTGCATGTGCATGTGTATGTGTGTGTATATGTATATGCATGTATATGTATAACTCTATGTGTATATGTGTGTATGTGCATGTATATGTGTATATGTAGGCATGTGCATGTGTGTGCATGTGTATATGTTTTTAATACTTTAATTATATAATTCATTCATATGTGTGTACCTAAGTGTATATGTATGTGTGTGTATATGTATGTATGTGCATGTGTATGTGTGTGTATATGTATGTATGTGCATGTGCATGTATAAGTGTATATGTGTGTATGAGTATGTGCATGTTCTTGTGTATGTGTGTGTATATGTATATGCATGTATATGTATATGTGTGTATATGTATATGCATGTATATGTATATGTGTGTATATGTGTGTATATGTATATGTATATGTATCTATATATATGTGTATATGTATATGCATGTGTATGTATATGAATGTGTATGTATATGCATGTGTATGTATATGCATGTGTATATGTATGAAACATGCATGTATATGTGGATGCATTTCCATTTGCATCCATGTGCATGCATGTGGATGTGCATATACATGTATTTGCATATATGTTAATGTGTGTATGTATATATATATATATATATATATATATATATATATATATATATATATATATATATATATATATATATATATATATATATATATATATATATATATATATATATATGTGTGTGTGTGTGTGTGTGTATATATATATATATATATATATATATATATATATATATATATATATATATATATATATATATATATATATATATATATATATATGCAATAATGCATGCATGTAAGTCTTTTTGTGTGGTTGTAGGAATGTTTGTGCATATGCATGTGTATATGTGTGTTTGTCTAAGTGTATGTGCATATGTATCTGTGTGTATATATGTGTGTGTATGTGCATGTGTATATGTGTATATGTGTGAAAGTGCATCTTCATCATGTATAAGTGTATAAGTGCATATCAATAAGTGTGAGTATGCTATGTAATGAAAATAACACAATTCAAATGATATACAAAGAATAGAAATTGTACTTACAATAGTTAGCCATACTTTTTGCTTGGTTAGCTTCTTGAATAACCTGCAATAAAGAGAGAAAGAAGATAGAGAGAGAGAGAGAGAATTCAAAGAGAGAAAGATGTAGAAAGAGAGAAACAGAGACAGAGGGAGACAATAAGAGAGAGCTTAGGCAAAACAACAATTCTGCATATACTTGCTTCAGCTCGTAAGCGCAACGCAATTGCGAACGTTGGAGAGCTCTTCGATCGGATGCGTGAAAATGCCGATCGAAGAGCCTCCAACGTTTTAATTTTTGTCCGTCAACAGACCGTCGTGTAAGCGATGCTGCCCGTCGTCGCATAAGCGACATCTTTTTAGCATCGCTTATGCGACACTCAAGATCGTCGCCTATGCGATGCAAAAAAGTGTCCCTTATGCGATGCTATTTAAAAGCATCGTGTTAGCGACACTATATGGGAATGTTGCAGCCCCGTCGTGCCACAAGTCGCAAAAACCATCGTTTGCTCTGTCGTTTAATCGACGGTCCACGCGCAACGCTAATTATGATGCATGTTGCAATTTTATGGCGATGAAATTCTGTCGCCTTAACTGTCGCTATACGCCCGTATTCCTTGTAGTGTTTTGATTCTTTGTAGAGGTCCAAATAAAAGCAGATGAACATGAATATCCATATAGCTCACTCAGTTTTCGTGTATGGAGACATTCGGAAGAGTAAATCTTAACATGAGAGAGAGATGTTCAATGTAAAATTTTTTTGTTTTTTTTTTAAGGAAGCTCGCCAAAGTTTGGAAGGGCATAGTACCCATCATATCCACTTATCGCCATAGCAGGGGTTAATGTTGAAGCATTACATTAAAAAAAAGGCATTGTACCCATGGGACTCTCCGTATCTCACAAAACAAGGGTTATTTTTTATTTTTTATTTTTTTGAGAGAACAATGAATTGGAAAGACACACACACCCGACCTCATAAGGTAGAAGCACCCGTCTTAGGGAACTTCATGGACACCCATCTTTGGGAACTCATGGATATGTCCAGCAAGGATTTGAACTTATGACTTCCTCCCAAAAATTCAAAGCATCAACTACTAGGCTAAGTGGGCTTGGACAAACAAGGATTATTGCCAAAGCATTAAAAAAAAAGAACTACTCGAAGGCATCTAATTTCTATAACTCAAAAATATTACATGAATAGAGCGATCACATTGATTTAAGAAGTATGTCCGCAATCCATAAAGATTGAACACACAATCTCCACCTCAAAAAATGAGTCCCAACCAAGTCACCTACAATATTCAGCACTGTAAAATGCTTTTTAAGTGAACAGATTTGCCTGTTTTACTCAGATGTGGCCGGGGGATCAATGTAGCAATTACATTTGAGGGGCCAAGCCCAGTTCTTGGCCGCTATTGAACATATTGCCCAGATGTAGTCTTCCATGTTGGGATTCGCAGACAAGTGTGGTGAATCCATAATCCGAGAAGCAAGCCCAACACATTCTTCATGTCGTGATGCGGTCATTTCCCAAGCTCTGCATGCAACAGCGCCAAACGAGCTTCTTCCTCCTTCATTTCCATTCAAAGCAGTAGCAGGGTTTAGTCCACTTACAGCACAGGGATTGTTATGTGTGGAAGTTAAGATCCTGCAGAGAAGCACGCTAAGAACAGCAAAGGAACGGGAGAAGACGACGCCACGCAAGAGACAAGACTCGTTGAATGTGTTGTTATTTTATTATTAAGTTATCATTACATCTATAGATTCTTAAGTTGCCGTTCTCATGTCTTTTGACATGTCCAGATTACACGGACTATGACGGACATTTGAATTAACTCCAACACTCCCCCTTAATGCGAATGTCCGCATAGGGAGGTGTGGTAGATAATGGAATATACAGAAGTTATGACAAGTAAAGTTAAACCATCGTGTGATGGCAAAAAACTTGGACATTGAGCTTTGAAAAGTTGAGCTTGAACTTGAATCTTGTTTCCTGCCCCTCAAGTACTAGGTCGTACTTTGCTGTAAAGAGAAGTCACAGTAAAAAAAGAATGATGTTAGTTTCAAAAAACATAAGTATATGAGAGTGTGAATTAGAGTAATGCAATGTCTCAGTGATTGGCTAGATCCTAGCATTGGATGTGTGTGAATAGGTGCTCATAGGGAGGGAAGTTTCTCATCCTCTACTAAGAAGCGAGGCATATGTGTCATGGTGATCAGGCATGAACAGATGCAGTCGCAAGCTCACCAAATGAACTTTGGCCTGGCCATCGTCCTAAGGCTCAGGGAACATTCTTCTTGCGAGGCAAAACATTCGGAGCTACCATTAAGAACCACTGAGATGCAAGGAAAACTATGCCAAAGTGTGAGACTTATGATTATACACAGTGATGGGAATCCTTAGTCAAGAATAGCCCTCGCAGGAGTAGCATGTCCTTGACCTTGAGATAGCCTGAGATATAACAGCAGTTCTCAGTAAGGATGATTGTGTGGTATAGTGAAAGGCATACGTAATACGAATTATGTGTAGAGAAAGAAAAAGAAAGATATTTATGAATCTTGAATAGATCAAGAAAGAGATACTTCCCTATGATAAGGTCTCTGCAAATGCTACGCAGGTCGAATATAATTGTTGTAGCAAGTACACGAACACGGCCAACAATCTCGTAGTAAAGTTCGTTGCCGGTGTGCAGAGGGCATTCATCCACGATGGCAAATTCTAGAGAGTGCTGCCATGATTTTCTCAGACCTTCGAAATGCAAATGCCCAAACGACAGAGATATAAAATGGCAAAAATACAACATTCTATTAGGTTTCTGTGTCGCAAAGAATTGCCGAATGAGTCGCATTTTGTCAAAGCATTGGAATGAAGATTATGAAATAAGCATGAAATGTCTTTGTTATGTTAACTTTGCTGCTATGAGGACTGCAAACGTGTGTGGTTTATGAAATATGAATGCATAGCACATTCCGCGCATGAATGCACACAACATAAGAGATAGAAGAGTGTATATAGTTAACGTTGCGCAGACAGTGGCTACAACGGAATGCAACAAATATGACAGGATTGTTTTTCTAGTTGTAGCGCGTAATGAAAGATAGGAGTGTTGCGAATGCAGGTGGTCTGTCGTCAAATGTAAGAAGTAAAAGCGACACAAACGTGGCAATGCTCGCGTGCAAGTTTTTAAGAAATAGGAAGCAAGGAACACTTAGCGTTTTGTGTGCGAAGCACAGTCATGATGTAGCATCCCAAGCGTCGAGTAGTCGAAACCATCTGGCAGAGCGTCACCGTTCGTTGTGGTGCTTGTTTACAACAGCGCAAGAGGAAGTGAGGTAGGAGGTCTGCACAAGCCTCTGTGAGTGTAGAAGGTGGGATCAAACGAGGGGAAAAGTGAACTCCATAGGCGAGAGCACAAAATCTTGTGTGCGCTCGAGAATCCGGAATAGCATAACAGCCCAAGACTAAAGCGCTGTGATGGCGGCAAGAAACGAGCATTCGTTGACAGTGTTGGCTACGCAGGACAGTACGTGGAATAAAGGCGGGAGGTGTGGGCCTCACAGGCTCGCTAGGGCCGAAGGCTGCGATGATACCATGTGGTAGTTAAGATCCTGTGAGAAGCATGCCAAGAACAGCAGAGGAGCGGGAGAAGACGACGTCACGCAAGAGACAAGACTCTTGAATGTGTTGTTATTTTATTATTAAGTTATCATTACATTTATAGATTCTTAAGCGGCCGTTCTCGTGTCTTTTGACATGCCCAGATTACACGGACTATGACGGACATTTGAATTAACTCCAACATTACGGATATGGAGCAAGCAAACCAGGTTGAGCACCTCCCCAAGCCGAAGCTCCTTGGGGAAGGAGAGTATGTCGTTAATCCAGGCAACGTGGTCGCTGACGGCGTCTTGCAAAGCTTGTACGAGGGGATCAAGCAATATGTCAATGTCAAGATCGATCCCTAGGTCATACTCAGAGGCCACAATGCACAGTGGGGCTCCTACAGCTACGCGGCGCACGGTTATGTAGTCCGGCAGTGAGGGAGCCTTACCTTTCAAAGCTAGCTGCTCATTCCAGCGAACAGTCTGTACTTGCGCCATTACATATTCCGTCGCTGCTGCCTCGAAGCCAGCTTGTTGAGAGATGGGCATGCCATCGCGCTTCATGTCCTCCCACCATTCTGCCCCCAACCTCAAAGGTGAAACTTCACTACTGCTGTACTTATGCTTAGCTTCTTTCAGAAGCTCTGGCCGGGTCTTCGTGGCCTTGCGCCCGTGACAAAACACGATGTCCAGAAACAGCGCGCAATAGCTCTCTGCCTCCGTAGGATCGCTGCTCATTCTGCTACTATTATCTATGGCGTCGTCGAAGGTAATAAACCAGTACATCAGTTTCAACAGCGTCAGAGAGCGTTGATAAGAGGCCGACCTGGACCAGAAGGAGCACGCTAGCCACCCATAAGCCGCCGTATGAATTTTTCCTATTTCTGATTCAGTCAGCACATCCCATAGGTTGTCTCTTGCCCATTGACACAAGTCCTCTTGTAGAGCTGCATGGCGTGCATGCAGACAGAGTGACAACATACCGCTCTCATGAAGGGTACGAGCTGCAGCAGGGATACAATCCACGACCATTTGGTTTCCCAGATTGACGTTTGCCTGGATAGACGTCATGACTTCTCTCTCTATCTATCTCTCTCTCACACACACAGTGTCTGTCGTCTGCACTAGCAAGGAAAGGTATGAGAGTTCAATCTGTAAGCTGTGATACATTTATAGGGGGGCATACCGAAGGTCTCAGTTTCTTACGGACTATTGCCGTGCAGATGTGTAGCATTGACGACGTTTGACGACGTGCTGTCGAGGAAGAAATCCGAATTGGACGACGGCTGTTTCGGATTGCGAATCCTGGAACGGTACCAGCACTGTGAGGAAGTGCACTGGAAATGCACTGGAAAGGTACCAGGACTGTGGAGAAACCACCGTCAATGGCGAATGTGTAACGATGAGGATTGAAAACATTGTAGTTCGATTTGAGAAACAGGAATTCCGCTGTACATGACGCACACTTTGCACTGGAAAAACGCAGTCCAGATTGTAGCATTGAGTTTTTTTTTTGTTCCTTCTCTCTTATCCATAAATCAAGTGTGCCCGAAAAACTTGTGAACACATAAACGTGTCGAAAAGGATCACAAGAAGAGGTCCACAAGACAATATGAAGACGGAAACTCCACTAGATGTCGACAGGAGATTATGGGAGAAGCAAAGACTTAGCGGAAAAGCTGCAAATGACCAAATGTGTTTTTTTTTAATATAAAGGAAGTTCGGCCATTTCCTACTCTCCCCGATTTGAATTAAATAAAAAGATAAGAAAAGTACAGAGGAATAGGAGTAGTGCCCATGGGACCCTCAAGTCTCACAAAGCAGGGGTAGCTCTTGCCGAGTTTACATGGAATTACAAAGAAGGTTAATTACCCTCTCATCACGCTCATGTGGGGTCCACTTAGGTTTAAGCGTGTTGCTGATAAGGAGGAGCACTTATGATGCCTGAATGGGAGGGATTTCTTACAATTGGTGATTCTTTTACCAAGGAGGAACAATGATTTCTCAATCCACCACTCTTTGGGGGAGTCGTTAAAGTTATAAACACATCTTTCCCCCGAGATCTTCTAAAGGACCTCTCCTCTGATGGCATTCCAAAGCGACGCCGAGCAGCCGATGCTTCTCCCAGTAGAGCTTGTTTCCAGTTGATATGCTTTTGAAGCCTAATTTTTTTTCGACAATTTGCCATATCCTGTTGGAGTTGGGACACGTAAAGAAGATGTGGCAAACATCTTCAATGGACCGGTGATAGCACTTGCACCAGGGATCAGATGTCCCACAAATTTTGTTAGCCTTTAAGTTGGTCCAGATTCCTCGATGAAGAATTTTCCATAAGAGAACAGACTTTTTGATTTCTATGAGAGGGTGCTAGATAGCCATGAACTTCATGTCCCATCGTAGCTGCATCCATGACAGGCACCACTCCTTGTTGAAGTTGGCCTCATTATCGATGATTCCTTTCCGGATTTTTGTTAAGCAATTACCCATCTCCTTCTGGCTCTCTCTTAGTGCGGCTTCACACAGGGTGAAGGCATGAAGAATTAAACCATGTGGCAGAAGACTATTGGTTTATATGAATCTATAGAGATCCTCGACCCACCTCATTTTGTTCTAGCTTGATCCCATCAGAATGAAAACGGGACAAGTGTAACATGAAAAATCTATGGCTCAAAAATTTTGCATGGTCAATATGATGGTTGAGAGAAGACTATTGGTTTAGATGAATCTAAAGAGGTCCTGGACCCACCTCATTATGTCTTGGCTTCATCCTGTTAGAATGAAAATGAGACAGGTGAAAGATGAAAAATCTTTGGCTCCAAAATTTTGCATGGTCAATGTGATGGTTGAGATGATTTTGTATTTGTTCTCAGTTCCGCTCAATGTTAATTGCCACCCTGGAATAAATAGTATGAAAAATAAAACAATATTGCACCGCTGGAACAGTGTGAATTCACCCTTATGCTTCATGAAAATAGCTTTATTTATCTCTCTTTTTTATAGTAATCAAGTTTATTACGCTAATATATCATGTCGATATACACATAGTGTTGGGACCTTAGCCTTTGAGCGCTAGGGGTGGGATTTTTTCCATGGAGACTACGATTGGATATCTTTCGCCACTTGGGTGGTGCTCTATCAATCCAGCCTTTTTGAGGGATTATTTGGGCCTTTGGGATACCCAATCCAAACCAATCATCTTGTTTGGACTTAGGCCATCCCTTCCAAGTGTCTACTTTAGCAAGCTTTTGTGGTCTATATCTTAACAGGTGCTAGGTTTTCAATCCAGATTTGTGAGATTTGGGGTGTTCCATGGGTGCTATGCTTGGCTTTAGTGTACTTTCGATTAAATCTCCATATGTTATAGGTACTAGTTTTTTTTTTCCACAAAAAATCTCCTTCTCTTAGTAAGTGAAAAATGCCTAGTGGGCTACAACCCCAATCGGGGAACACACAAGAAATACAAGGGGGAAATATCACCCTAGACGATACATAAATACTCACAACTCTATCTTCTGTAGGAGGAAGTGTGAGGAGGGGAAAAAAGTGTGGCAAGCGGTTGTTAGCTCCAACTGATACTATCATCTTGAAAGGTAAAGAAGGGGCCTTTCTTCCACAACTGGAAGAAGGCCTCATGCCATTGGGAGGTGCCATCCGGATCGGCATTAAGATGATCCAACTATCCACGCAAGATGAGGACCAACGGCAACCAAAATTCTCATAGAGTCTCGACTAGAGGAAACATGCACCACTCAAAGATGCATCGACATTGTGCTCACCAAATAAACCACAAGTTGAGGTTGTTGATCAACTCCGAATAAGGGTCGCCCTCATTGCTCAAAGGAGAGATGTGAAAATCTTAGGTGATGTCAATCTGTCCATCTTGAATTAGAATAACCATACTATCAACCTCATGCTCATAATTGGGCCTTAGGCTAAAGAGAGAGCCCTATAACCGCACCCCAAGTGATGGTTTAGGCCCTGCCCGCCAGGTAAGAAGTCTCAAGATCCTCCACCAAATCTATTGTGCTAACGAACAATCCTAGAAAAAATGCCATTGTGACTCCAAATGATAACCACAACCCCTAGAAAAAGGAGGTTAGCCGAGCTCAACTAGATGCCAACAACAATGCTCCTATGGGCAACCGACCACTGAAAGAGGACAACTTGAGAAGACTACTCAGCACCCCAGATTCGACACCAAAAGGACAAGAGAAACCCATGAGCCCACCTTGTCGCCAGAACTCAGTTATCGTGGGGCTGACCGACTGGCATGAATGGATGATCCCTATCCCAGCGTAGCAGAGTACTAAAAGAAAGGAATAATGGAGGCCTCCATCAAGGAGAGAGGATCACACCACTACCACTCCCTTGAGTCCCAAAGAAGGTGAGATAATAGGTGAGCAAAGTTGCTCCTCAATACAAGAGAGAGCGAGCCACACAAGAGTGGGATGAAGTTGCTCCCAAGATCTCAAGATACTGCAAGAAAATTGGTCCTCGTTGTGCCATGAGAAGCCCATTTGCATCATCTCAGCGAGAATCCATCTGATCTTAGGCTCCCATGGTCCACCAATGGCAAAAGCAAAGAGGGCCAACCACTGTGAAAGAAAATCCTTCCATGGCTCAGGGCCAAGAAGAAGACCATGCACAATAAACTTGCCCAACAACACTTTTCTCTAACAGGCAGGGTCAATGATCCCCAAACCACCTAGCTTCAAAGGAAGTGTGAGGACTTGCAAAGAAACCTTATCCCAATCTCCACCCAAGTCCAACCCTATGCACCTTGTTTGTAGCATAACATGCATTTGATAGTCATTAAGTCTCCACCCAAGTGCCACTCTACCTCAAAATCACCTAGGCCTTCTATATTGCATTTTGCACCATGAATTTGAGAAGTTATCACCTCTTTGATCCATGGGCTCCTAATAAAAATCCATTACAGAACATAATTGGATTTTTTAGTTACTTCAATAGCACCCAACCACCATATACCTTTCTTGGATTGAACGTTGTATGTAAAGTGATGGATAGAGTTTTCACTTTCATCAATAATGACATTGATTTATTCATGAGTGTCATACTAAGTCTCTCCATATGTCATCCCTTTATGATTTGACATTGATCGAGCTTCAATATAAACTTGACTTTGGAACCACAATCTACATCAAATAACAAACTTTATATTAATAAAAAATAACATGAATGTCATTATCACAACAATGGATATACGTGGAATTGTAGATTTGTAAAATTGAACATTTCCCTTTGAAGCCTCTCCAAATTGACAAATATGTTTTTGTACTTCATGTAGATGAATCCCTTTCTAGATATGAATTTTTCAACTCTTTCTTCAATGTAGTAGAATGCTAAATGGATGCAGGCATTAAAATAGTTGTATTGCAAGAGAAAAGGTGTTTTGGTATTAGGATAGGTGCAAATGACTTTTTCTAGTGTTTAAGAGTGAAAATAGGATTTTTTTCAAAAATTCATGTTTTGGAGCAATCAAAGTTATGAGTTTGATGATGTGACACTTAACTTTTGGAGGTATTTTCAAAAGTATAATCTTTTTAGTGTTTTTTATAAAAAATGGACTAAAAAAAGTAACCTCTAACATATGCATGAAAGTTTGCACCATTTTGAATAAAGCATTAGGAAAAAAGGTGAATCCTGCATGGGCCTTGTAAGGATCCCTAATTTTTAGGGACTAAGCCTAATTCTATTGTTGTTTAAGGGGACAAAGTGCATTTAATAGGGCACTTTTTAGTAGGCTGGAATAGGCTTTTTTTAAGGCTTACTAGGCTCCTCTCTCTCTTCTATTAGAGAGAGAGAAAGGGAATCTACTTTCCACATCATCAAACTCGAGCATGTATGGGAATAAAAAAATGATTTTTTTTCGAAGTCTCAATTTCAGTGTTTATTTACTTGCAAGGGCTCATTTTTTAATATATATGTTAGAATCGACTTTTTTTAGTTTAGTTTTTAATTTTCCTTTTGAAAAAGTAATATTTTTAAAATCCCTCTAAAAGTAGAGTGTCACATCATCAAATCCGTAACTATTCTTCCCCCAAAAAATGACTTTTTCAAAATTTCATCATTTTTGGCTATTCTCAGTGGAAAAACACATTGTGACCCATCCACATCCAAGAAAACAAAATTTTTATGAGAAAATCATGCTCTAGCATCTCTTCCAAACAAATTTCTAGTCTCTTTCTCAATATTGTCTAATTGTTGGAAAAGATGGTGTTGACACCTATTACAAACCTCACATTAGGACGTCCTCATGCACCAGCATCAACAAGTATCCATGTTCATGTGCCCAAAGAGTTTGCTCCAAATACACAGTGCAACAATGATGTGAACACTCAAAATGAGCGCCGTGAAGCTAGAGAAAAGAATATTCATCTTTGGACTCATGGTTCATTATACCCTCCTGATCCAATGTCTTCTTACCATCCAACATTCCATAACCTCTCAACTTTACTTCAGTTCATCGGTACAAAAAAAAGTTACAAGATATTATCACTCCTAGAGACGTGTAGATGGTATGTGATGAAGCAGGAATTAGTACTAAAGGATATAGTGCATTGTATAATCTTTTGAAGCATTCATTACAAAGAGAAGGTATTTTGTAGAATATGTTTCCATCTCCTTACAAGGTATCGCTTAAGAAGTCAATGTCCAATGAAGATATAGCTAGTATTCTTGGAAACTACTTATATATAGAGGATATTATGCCTATGTCCATTTATCATTTATCTACATCCAAAAAAGAGTTGAAAAGCACAGCTGGAAATGGATTTCCTTACACAAAGTACAACAACATATTCGTGGATTTGGAGAGGCTTCAACAGGCAATGGTTCGATTTTACAAATCTACTATACCAGGTATGTCCACTATTGTTACCTTGATATACATTGTATTTTGATGTTATAAAAATTTTGGTAATTTATGCAGATTGTAATACCAAATTAAAGTTTATATTGAAGCTAGATGAATGACAGATCATAAAGGGATGACGAGTGGAGAGATTGAGTTTGACACTCATGAATGAAGCTATGGCAAATGCCATATCTGATGAAAGTAGTAGCTCTAGCTCTAACTCTACATATAGTGTTCAATCCGAGAAAGATATATGGTGGTTAGGTTCTATTGAAGTACCTAAAGAATCAAATGATGTTCTTTCATGGATTTTTAGTAGGACCCCATGGATCACTAAGGTAATAGTTTCTCAAATTCATGGTGCAAAGCTCAACATAGAAAACTTTGGTAATTTTGAGATAGATTGGCACTTGGGTGGGGATTTAAAAACTATCAAATGCATGTTAGGTTGCAAGCAAGGTGCATCTGCTCGTTATCCATGTCCATTTTGTACACGAGGCTATAAAGTAAAAAAGGGACAACAAAAAAGACTTTCTAGCTTAGATGAATACATAGATGCACCTACTTCCACGGAATGGGATAGACCTTCGTTAAGGTGTCCAATGTTAGGAATACCTAACCGTGACACATTAGATAAAGATTGGAATCCCATTATTCCATTTCCATTAGTTAATGTTCACTTTTGCACATTGCATGCCTTCATGAGAATATTTGATAGATTATTGAAGCTCCACATAGAATATGCATTTTCCATGAAGCCAATTGATAAATATGTACAAGCCATCAAAAAATTGGAAGATTTGCTTAATTCGATTTGTTGTCATGGTGGTAATGTAACTCTAGTTGTCAAAAAACCTGGTGAATCACAAAATAGTTTGCAACAAGTGTCAATGACAGGGAAGAAGGAAAGAAAATTTTTCAGAAGAGGTATGAGCCCTAAGAAAAATCAAGGTGGGGAGCTATGGAAAGACTTGTGCATGATCACCACTGATAATGATTCTCAAACCGACCTTAGTAATAGGTGAAAGAAGGTTTGGTCATGCTTAGATAAGTTGGTAGGCTTAATGAGTCTTAATAGCTCCAACAAAAATGACCGTCAGTTGTTTCAAGATATATTAATGGAGTGTGCAAAGTGTTTCATCCTATCTTGAGGAGAGAGCAATATTACACATTACATTATAAGTTTTCTTATTTTTTCTTCAATTTTCTTGTTGATAAGAGTGTGTTATATTTATTTATATCATTTCAGCATATTTTATTTGCACATGGAGCATTTTTTATGCATCGATATGGTTCGTTGGAGATTTTTAGTACACAAGGAATGGAGAAGTCACATTACAAGGCTAGAGGTGTTTACTTCAAGAACACACGACATGGTGGTGGTGCAATGCAATCAAACTTTATGGAAGAGATGTTTAATTGGTTTTATCGTACTGCATTTTCAAGGACATATGCAATGGAACGAGCCAAGGAGTCAAAAGTTGTAAAATTTGCAAGAATTAATCAACACAACTTAGCTAGTGAAAAATGGAAGTCATCATTGGGACCTTTACGTCATGCTCAATGGCGGGCTACAAGAACATGACAGGGTTCATCATGGAAGTGAAGTCATTTAATACATTCATGGAATTTTCTGAATAATTCATAAGGTTTAGCTACCGAAGTAAAAGCCACTAGTGGACACATGAGTCTCATAGCAACCAATCCAGTCAAAGTAAAAAAAAAAAAGCATGTAAATTTGGCGCTAGTGATCCCCCCTTGGGATAAAACAATCAAAGTAGTTGGGTACCACTCAAGTAGCAAAAGATGCACTCAATTGTTTGCCAATGCTTGACACCTAGGCAATGCATAAACCTGCTCATCTGTGAGACAACAAACTGAATATCTGGCCGAATAATGACAATCCAATTAGCTGGGTACCACTCAAGTAGCAAAAGATGCACATAACTGTCTGCCAATGCTTGACACATGGGAAATGCATAAACTTGCTCATCTATGAGATAACAAACTGAATATCTGGCCGAGTAATGCATAAGTAAATCAAGCATCCAATAGCCTACTGATAGAGAACAACATCAAATCCATCTCCAACATCATGAAGACTCGATCATAAACTTGTCTCCATAGGAGTGGCAATTGGTTTGCAGTCTTCAAGGTCAAAATGCTGCGTAATCTGTCAATAGATTTTGTTTGACACAAATCTTAAACCATCAACTTGCATAAATTGAATTCCCAAATAATGATGCAAATGCCCCAAATCTCACAGCTCAAATAAGGCATAAAAATCATCCTCAAAATCAGCAATATGCTTCTCATGAGGACCAATGAGCAGCATGTCATCAACATAGACAACACTGATCAGACGCCACATCATTGCCACACTTAAGATATATTAGTTGGCTTGTTCTCAAAACCATGTGCAATCAGATAGGCATGTATCTTTTCATACCAAGCATGTAGTGATTGCTTTAAACCATATAAATCCTTCTTCAACCTGCACACTTTGTTTTCATGCCCTTTTTGCACAAAGCCATTGGGCTAAAAAATATACACTTCTTCATGCAAGTCACCATTCAGAAATATAGTTTTGATGTGCAACTGATGTACATTCCAACCAATACCTCAAATATCTTTTCTATGCAAATTTACATGATGCACTTGTTGATGAGAGAGTTGATATTGAGGAGGCAAAAACTATGACAAAATGGCTGCTGTAGACTGTGTGACAGCAAATAAGATGCACCTATGTCACACCGTACTTGTTCAAGCTCTCATAGTGCCTCTTTTGCATCAGATTGCTATGCTATGGCTGTGTTTGTGATGAGAATGAGCCTATTTCATTTAATGAAGCACTAAATTCAAAAAATTGGATGGCTGTTATGCAATCTAAATATGATGCTATAATGAAGAATGGTACTTGGTCTTTATGTGACTTTCCTCCTGGCAAGAAGGCCATTGGCACTATCTGGGTTTACAAGCTGAAGCATGAGCCTGATGGAACAATTGACAGGTATAAGGCTAGGATTTTTGCAAAGGGTTATGCATAGGAAAGAGACATTGATTTTATTGAAACCTTTGCACCTACATGTCATCTGACTACTGTTCATAGCATATGTGCACTTGCAGCCCTTCATGGTTAGAATACATGAGTTGGACAAACTACAATTCTGAATTGTGACTTGCATGAAGAAGTGTATGTTTTTTAGCCTCATGGCTTTGTGCAGAAAGGGCACGAAAACTAGGTGTGCATGTTAAAGAAGGCATTATATTGTTTCAAGCAAGCATCACGTGCTCGGTATGAAAATATACATGCCTATCTAATTGCACATGGATTTGAGAACAGTCCAACTCAAAACACCTTATATGTTAAGCATGCTAATGATGCACTTCTTATCATTGTTGTCTATGTTGATGACATGCTCCTCATTGGTCCTAGTGAGAAGCATATTGCTGATTTTAAGGCTGATTTGCATGCCTCATTTGAGATGTCTAATTTGGGGCGTTCACATCATTATTTGCGCATCCATTTTATGCACTTTGATGGTGGAATGGCTTTGTGTCAAACAAGGTATATTGACACATTATTGCAATGTTTTGGCCTTGAAGATTGTAAGCATATTGCCACTCCCATGGAGACAGGTTTACGATTTAGACTTCATGATGTTGGAGACGCATTTGATGTTATCCTCTATCAGTAAGCTATTGAATGCTTGATTTACTTATGCATTACTTGGCCAGATATTCACTTTGTTGTCTCACAAATGAGTAGGTTTATGCATTGCCCATGTGTGAAGCATTTGTAGGCGGTTAAGCACATCTTTCACTACTTGAGTGGTACCCGGCTACTTGGGTTGTTTTATCCCAAGGGGGGATCACTACCGCCAGATTTTCAAGCTTTTTCTGACTCTGACTAGCTTGGTTGCTATGACACTCATGTGTCACTAGTGGCTTTTGCTTCATGCTTGGTAGTTCATGTATATCTTGGTTGAGCAAGAAGTGGCCTACTATGGCCACCTCCAGTTGTGAGGCTGAGTATAGGGCAGCTTTCACAATGATTTTTGATTGTGTGTGGCTTAGATGCCTTATGGCTGATTTGTGTGTTGGTCAATCTTTTGCCACCACCATCTTCACTGACAATCAAAGCGCATTGGCAGTTGCAAGGAACCCTGTGTTCCATGCTCGCACTAAGCAAATTTAGGTGCATAATCATTATGTCACGGAGAGGTTCTCTGCTCGAGAGATCAGCTCGGCATATGTGCCCACGCAGGAGAACATTGTAGACCTTTTCACGAAGGCTCTACCTAGGGAGAAGTTTGAAGGTTTCCGCAAAGCTTTGGGTTTACTTCCTTTTGTAGATTGATTCCACATAGCTTGGCACTTATACATGAGTGCTAGCTCCTTGCTCACTGTATCACTCACAAGGGGGATTTGTTGATATATTTAGGTAGTATGTGTGTAAACACTCTAGGACCGTTGAGGCACTTTTTTCCCTCTTTAGGAGGTTTTTTCCCCTAGCTTGTATATATGCCTATTGCCCTAATGGGCTACTTATCTTTGTACATTCTAGTGGTAATACATTTAGTATTGTGTGTTGTGCTCTAAGCTTTTTCTTCTTCCTTGTGTTGTTCGTGTGCTTCCGCAGACATCTAACTCCAAGAAGGATATAAAGTCTTTCTTCAAGTACCAGCTAGATCTACTTCACTCTCCACAGGGAAGTAAACTTTGAAAGTATATTTCTAGGGAGGATAATCTAATCGAAGGTATTGTTTCTTTGTAAGAAAGTGATAGCATAGATCATTCTCCAGACAGGATACTAGATCCGACTCTGAAGAGATTGAGGAATCGTGTCATGTAGGAGTATCTAGTAGCCTAGAGAGGATTACCACTTACCGACTCTACTTGGGAATCAGAAGCTCTGGTTTGCAAGTACTTTCCCTCATTGATCAATGAGGAAAATGATCTTTAGAAGGGGGAGAGAGTGTTAGACATTGATCCACAAGGGCCATGACATTGGTCCATAGGGATCATTCTATGTGTGTGAGGGACAAGGGCCAGCTAGCCAAGGTCCCAAGCTTAGGGGATACCCTAAGGTATTCAATAGTAATGGGGATGAGTGTTGCATGATGGCCACATGGCAGCACTAGACCATTATAGATCATTTCTATTTTTAGAATACAAGAGGGTATATATGGATGGGAGGAGATTCACATACACATTATTCAAGTATTTCTCACAATAGGGCATCTCTCAATGTATTGTCTCAAGCTACATCCTATTGATCCGACTATTTCTTGGGTGTCTATTTGAAACTATGGATCAAAGAGGAAGTGTGTCTCATTCCACTCTTGGAAGTTTGCAATGAAAGTATCTAGCAATTGTGTGATATTCCTATTTTGATCTTGAAGCAAGGGTTGAAACCAAGTGAGGGTTGTATTCTTCAAGTTGAGCCCAATATCCCCGTTTGAGTGTATGAGTCCTCCACTTGTTCTGCTCTCAACACTTGCTTAGCTTTAGCTGTGTGACCATACAGATCTCTCGTGGCATTGATTTAATATTTCATATCTTTCACTACCTAATTGGGTCTCAATATTCTTGGGTGCTCTCTTGGTCGTGGTAGAGAAAAGTCAACCATACCTCTTATTTGCTCTTATTCTTTCTCATTCTCTTCTATCTATGTCTATTCTTGATCCTTCCCTCCCTAAAGTATGCACAAATCTCAATTCTGAACGTTCCTTAGATTTCTCTTTTCGTGCTCCTAGGACATGCAAATATCCTACTCTATTCTAACTATCGGGGTTAGTAGACTTGTACGAGGGGAAAATCTTTTCACCCTTTGAAGTGTGCAAGTGTCTAGTATGCTCTTCTACAACATACATCCTCTCCGAATTATTGTCCAAATATATGACCTTACCTAGAACATGAGGCTCCTTGAACTTGTATATGATGATCCCATCTACACCACTAGGTTTGTAAAGTTAGTCTCTCTATTAATGAAGAGTTCTATGCTTGAGTTGTGTCATTAGTCTCTCTATTAATGAAGAGTTCTATGCTTGAGTTGTCTTGAGGGATCCATTCAGGTGTGATGATCCTCATCAAGACACATTTACCTCTAGAAGTCCTAGGTTCTCTCTCTTTGTTCTCGAATTCAAGATCTCCAATTTTAGACTCAGGTATGATATATCCAAATTCATTCGTTCTATATGGTAAGTTGGTTACCATATACATGGTTCCTTATCTATGTATGACCCTTCTTTTCATTTGATCATGTGATGATCAATTCCAAAGGGGTGCTCGGGATGCTCAAGAAAATCTTGCTCTCACAATCACAACTTACCTTACTTCTAGATACACTCAAATAGCTTCAATAGCGCTAAAAAAATCACATAATCAAGCTCAAGATAGACCAAAATTCACTTTGCAAAGAAAGATCCAAATTGTGTGTGTCACGATAGATGGGTGTCTATCATGATAGATGGATCTATCCTCTATAGTCAAATCAGTCTATTGTGATGGATGGTCTCTCTGTGGCAATAAACGGGATTTTGTCATGATAGAAGGCCTTAGACATTTGTTGTGGGGTGTGTCTTTCATGATGGATGGTCTATCTATTATGATATATGGGCACATGTCACAATACATGGGATGTGTATCATACTAAATAGTTATTTGTTGCAATAGAAGGCATTTTTCTTCTGCTGTGAGTAATTTCTATCATGGTGGATCGGTGTTTGTCTCTATAGATGGGGTATCTCTTGTGATTTTTCTATCATCTATCATGAATCCAAACTATCATGATAGGCATTTATTTCACAATAGGCAATTTCTATCGTAGATTATATATGTCATCAAGACACTCTCCATCAGGATAGACCAAAGAAATGCAAAGTTTTTAGATACATTTGGTGATTTGTGGGGATGCTAGGGGTTGTCTATCTTGTAATGCATGTAATTGCAAAATACCAGGCTGCACGCATAGTGACTTGATGATGGAGCTAAATATTATTACCATAGAAAACACTAAAAAATATGCAAAAATAGCAAGCACACAAACTCTCTCTCACTCTCCCTCACAAATGAAATGAGGGAATGAATTGGAAAGGTGGGTATATGCCCAAAATTTGAATTTTTCAGGGAAGGTAGAGATGGAAGGAGGAGTAGAGTGGAGATGGTGAAGATGATGATGATGATGAGAAACTAAAGAAAATAGAAAAGGTCACCAACTTAAAAATGATTCCAACATCGATACTCTATGTCATACTATCACATGTTCATCTTTGAATCACACTCCTCGACAATGGTGCCAAATTTGGTGTCGCTCTAGCACAATGGAAGTACCACCGTGGTGAAGACCCACCTCATAAATGTCAATCCACAGAGACATGAGGATGATATGATGATAGTGTAAAAGTGAGTGAGAGAGAAGCACTAGAAAATACACACACATACACAAACACACACACAACCACAAGGCAAAACAAGGAGTGGGACAATGAAACCTTTACAATGCTCCAAACACTATTCAATCTCAAACTTGCTAACCCCAAAAATGAGCTCTCTAGCTTTTTTAAAGTTTTTGACAAGCTTTAGCCTATTTCAGACCTAGTTTCTGGCCTACTAAAAAATTAGGTTCCTAAGCATTTTGAGGGCTCAAATGGGCTCCAAAATGTATGAAAAATGAAATGTAGATCATATTTGTACTCCTCAAGATTCAAGACTCATTTTCTTGCACAAAATGGAGTTAGAATTACCAAAAACTATTATTTACAATGGTGTGTATTAATGAGAATCATTATTTTAATGCAAAATTTTTGAAAAGTTTGGAGGCTTTATCGTTCCCCTCTCCTTCTTTGGCTTCCTTCTTTGCTGAGGCCTATATCCATACCTTGTGTCTCTCTCTGACTTCCCTCTCTTAGGCTTCCTTGTCGACTTAGGCCTCCTTGGTCTCTTCTTCCACTAACATATGGCCATTATGCAAGGGATTTCTATCGAAGGGAGAAAACAAATTCAACCTACAAAAGTCAAGGTAGTTATGCATCTAATTCAAATGAGAATGAGAGTATGCTATATATGATGTAGATGAGTGACTAAAAGACATAAAGGTTAAGAAAATGCTACATTGATACTGGATGCAACAATCACATGAGTTGCAACAAGGATTTATTCTCAAACATGAAGGTGCCTTCAACGAAAGGGCATGTGGGAACAAGTGATGATACTTCTCATGCTAGTACACACATAGGTGATGTTATGTTGGATGTCTACTACAAGGCTAAGTGTTTGAAGGATGTCTTCATGTTCTCACAATAAAGAAGCATCTAATTTCTTTAGGACAAATGGTTGAGAGAGGATTGTAGGGAAAGTTCAATTAGAAGGGATGCTTTGTGGAAAACCCTACAGAGAGGTAAAGATTGATAGCTAAAGTTAGAAAGCAGGGAAGGCCATTCACTTTTGATGTTAAGCCTAATTTCAACCATACAACTTACTTCACATATGGAAGTAGGAAGGTCACAAAATCGGACCTATGGTACAAAAGGTATGGACATATCAATACTCAAAGATTGAAGGATATGGAAAAGAAGAGTTTGATTCTGGGGTTACCAAATCGCTATAATCAAAACCTTAAAACTATGTGAGGCTTGTCAAGTTGGAAAGCATTCTAGGTTTCCATTCAAAAAGAGCAATTATGTGAGCCATCATCCACTTGATCGCATCCATACAAATCTTGATGATTGCACAAGGATGACTTACCTCTATTGTATGAAGCATGAATGAGATGTCTTTTACTAATTAAAAAGATTCAAAGTTGTTGTTGAACAAATGTGGTAGGCATATCAAGTGCTTAAGGTCAGATGGAGGGGGAGAATACTTCTCCCATGATTTCTTAGATTTCTCGGAGACAAATGGCATCAAGAGACAAATCACATGTAGGTACACATGAAAAAAAAATGGCATGGCACAGAGGAAGAATAGGTACATTGTAGAATGTACTAGGGGAATGATGAAGGAAATGGGTGGACCCAATTGCTTTTGGGTTGATTTAGAAACCAGAGCTATATACATCATGAAAAAAGCTCCCACATCAGGTATACATGCTACCACACCCTATGAAGCTTGGTATAATAGGAAGCTACATATATCACACCTGAGAGTCTTTGGTTGCACATGTTATGTATTGATTCCAAGTGAATGAAGCAGCAAGCTTGATGAAAGATTGGGTAGATGTGTATTTATAGGATATGCAAGTGAGAAAAGGGGTCATTGATGCTATAATCCCAAAAAAAGGAGCTAAATGTATCAAGGGATGTTAGATTTGATAAGCTTTTATCTTGGTATGTTACAGATGTATTTATGCAGGGTAATGAGGATGAAGAAAGGAAGATTTTAAAGAATGAACTAGAAAGCTTGGTTCTTAAGGACCAAAGAATTTGATTATTCAACCATCATGGGATAAAGGTCCTACATCAAACAAAATAATTGATGCAAGGAGCAAGGGCAAGGCAAAAATCACAGAGATGGAAGAAGATGAAGACTTATGGATTGAACTCAATGTAGACATCATGAAAAGAAGGGGAGAGCTCAAAGTTTAACAAAAAATATCCAAATCAATGGAATGATGAGATCAAAAGGTCTGATAGGATAAGGTATCTAGTTGAAAGACTTACCTATGATTCATTTATGGCTAGACATTATGTTTACATGAGAAAGGTTGTTGAAGAACCCACATACTTTGAAGAAGCAAACACACGTAGGGAATGGCAAGAAGCTATGTAGGAGGAGACTAAGGCCTTGGAGGAAAATAAGACTTGGACTCTAGTGCCAAGGAAGAAGGATATCAAGATAATTGGAAACAAGTGGGTTTGTAAGGTAAAGAAGCATGCAGATGGTGTGCTAGGTATAAAGCTAGGCTTATAGCTAAAGTGTTTTCTTAGACATATGGAGTAGACTATGAAGAGACATTTATCCTTGTGGTTAAGATGACTACCATGAGAACCATCATTTCTATTGCAACAAGCATTGGAAGATGTATCAACTTGATGTGAAGAATGCATTTTTGAATGGGGAGCTAAAGGGGGTTGTGTACATGGAACGACCATTAGGATTTGAAGAAAAATTCAAGAACGATTATTTTTGCAAGTTAAAGGAAGCATTATAGGGTCTCAAGCAAGCCCCAAGGGCATGGAATCAAAGACTTGTAGACTATTTGATGATTTATGGATACAATCAAAGCAAACCAGATCCATCATTGTTCTAGAAGAGAGATGGTTAAGCATTTGTTTACTTATGTGTATATGTAGATGAATTGATTATCACATGTGATCATAAAGAAGGCATCAAGGACATCAAAGAGAAGCATGGAAAGGTGTCTCTTTAACATCTCTAGTTCAGCTAAGATGCAGTTGCACTTTGAAGGACTGTTAGAAAGAATAGAGAGGCTGATTGCACAATCAGAAAAGGAACCCCCCTCTCAATACAAGGACAAGGCAAGTAAAAGAGTAGGTCTTCCTGCCCAGGAAGCCTATGTGCCTAACTCTACGGAGCCAGACACATCATCTTCTATGAATCGGTTCACACCCGAATTCCTACGAGAGATTCAAGAAGACAAATGGGCTAAAGTGAAGTTCCTCCTCCTATTGAACTTGTGGATGAGGCACACGACCAATTCCCACAAGACATCCCATCCATTTATGAGGAGCAGGAGAGCACCCAATCTCAGGAAAGATTAGACTTTGAGTCTAACTCTCTACAAGAATTACCCCACTTCACAGGTCCATGGGAAGCTAAGTCTACTTGTATGAGAGCACCCACCGTCATGGTAAGAAACGAAGACTTAGTCATACCTAGGAATACGGAAGTAGTGAAAAACACTAAAGTGCAATGCAACCTCACTTTAGAAGAGCTACTCAAAGTTAGGCCAGAGTTATGGAAACATGTAGCCAAACAAGTACCAGAGATAGCAAAACCTCGTTCGCAGGTAGGTTCTCAGAGGACAGTGCCAGAAATTCCTCTAGACAAGATAGGAGATATGAGTGAAGGTGAAGAAGGAAACACCTATCTTCCCATTACCCATCAGGGGTACATAACCAAGGCAATTCTGGACTCAGGTACAGGAGTTGCTATTGCTACCACTTCCCTATGGAAGCGGTGGGGCAAGCTAGCACTCAGGCCCACGAGGATGAAATTGCAAATGGTTGATGGTCACATAGAGAGGCCTTTAGGGCTGTTAGAAGGAATAACTCTTACCACATGTGGTGTTGAGTTCGAGCACACATTTGCTATATGTGATTTTAGCAAAAATCATGCCTATGAAATGATCTTGGGATGACCCTTTATGCGACAGTTGCAAGTGGTACAGGATTGGGGAACCAATTCCTTGTACCTGCAACACTTAGGTGTTACGACCAAAGTGAATCTCAAAGATTACTCTCATAGAGATGTCCCTCCTATCCAATGGAATCCCATCCATAAAGCCAAAGATGATACGGAATCGGTGCATTCCATAGGATCAGGATCCTCATGGATGCATGAAGACACCCACTTATGGATGTGCACAGTAGCAGTAGAAGAAGAGAAGAGAGAAGAAGCCAAAGAGATAGGTGCAAAAGAAACACATAGATCAATTCAAGACCCAGCCTATGCACTTGTAGTCTTTCCTGACGAAGAATTTGAACCCCACGGCTGGGCAGAAATCCTAGCAACAATGGATGTAGCCATCAATGAAGAACAATGGACACCTCACTGTGATGAAGATGGCTATGACATTTCAGTCTTCTCCATAGAGCCGATCATGGGAAAGGCAGTGTTAGAGGAGTGTGAACCTAGCCCTGAGGCATTTGAGGATGCAAGCGACTCCGATCTAGAGTCAATCATCATGGACCCACCTTTTGCATCAGATGAAGAATACTTCTATGAAGTAGAATTTCAACCCCAGAGGCATGGAGAGCTTACAAATGATGTACAGCTAACCACACATGTGACTCCGAAGGAAGAAGGAAAGAAAAGAAAGAAGAGAGAAATCACACCAGAAGAGGAGGAATCTTTGTTTGAGGTCCCAGAAAATTTTAAGAAGTATGAGATAGATGACAGGAGAGTCATGATCAAAATGCCTAAACGAGAGGCGCAATCGGGGGAGGCCTATGATAACAAAGAAACCACGAAGAAAGTAGTTGTAGCCATCGAAGAAGGAGAAGAAAGATGCACGTACATAGGCCATGACGTGACAGAAGAGGAAGAACAAGAGCTAATAGCCTTGCTAAGAGAATACAGAGATGTATTCGCTTGGAGTTACAAGGATTTGAAAGGAGTGGACCCTGACATATACTCACACACTATCCCTATGACCTCAGATGCCAACCCCTCTAAGCAAAAGCCATATACATATAATGATAATTATGCGGCCAAGATCAAAGAGGAGATAGATCGATTGGTTGAAGCTGGATTCATCTATGAAATTGAGCACACTGAGTGGGTATCCCCCATCGTTGTGGTGCCCAAGAAAAATGGAAAGCTGCGTGTATGCATTAACTTAAAGAAGGTCAATGCAGCCACAATTCGAGATAACTATCCGCTTCCTATCACAGAGCATCTCTTAGAAAGAGTAGCAGGCCCCTAACCACCCAGTAATAAACACACAGGATAGAGAGGTAGTAAAAGCCCAAAAGTATCACATCATGGCAGGAAGTATGTACAAGCACACAGATCAAGGGATCTTGGCTTGTTGTGTGGAAGAGGATGAGTACGCTAAATGGTTGCAATTAGCACATGTAGGTGCACTAGAGCAACACTACTCAAGGCAACGAACCCTACAGACACTAAGGAGACTCGGAGTGCATTGGCCGACTATGGAAGCTGATGTGCAAAAGTTATGCAAGGAATGCCCAATCTGCTGCACTAAACCATCTGTGGAACATGCCACCCTTTATCAAGTGTCCATAGTGCCAGATTGGAGTGAACCACTAGTATCCTTCCTGAGGACGAAAACATTCCCTCAAAATATGACACTGGCCAGACAAAGAAGTCTAGAGCAAGAAGCCCTGGATTACTCACTCATTAGTGATAATCTATACAAGCGTGGAAAAGATGGTTACCTGAGACTATGTGTCCATGAAAGTGAATATCTCAAGATCTTGGAAACTGCTCACCAAGGTGTAGCAGGAGGCTTTCGACCAGATCGGGTGATCAAGGCAATACTATTTGCGGGCTTGTGGTGGCCGACCCTTCACATGGATGCACATACCTATGTGAAACGGTGTGATGTTTGTCAAAGAACTCAGTATCCTATACGCAAGGATGAGATGCCACTCAAACCTATGATGGGTGGACGAGCATTCTCTAAGTGGGGAATAGACTTTGTAGGTCCTATTAATCCCCCAGCTAAGGGTTCTCATGCTGAATATATCATTGTTGCCACGGACTATCTAACCAAGTGGGTAGAGGTAAAAGCCACAACGAACAGCGATGCTCAAACAACAGCTAAGCTTTTATTTGAGAATGTGTTCACCAGATACGGGTTACCTATAGAGCTATTCAGTGACAGAGGCACTCACTTCTTGAATGAAGTTATTGAAAATCTGCTCCAAGAATTCTTGGTAGTACATAAGAAGTCTGCCCCCTATCACCCACAAGCTAATGGCCAGGCCGAAAGCACAAACAAGATTCTATGCAATGTGCTTACCAAATTGGTGAATAATAAACGCTCTGATTGGGACAAACAGCTACACCATGCTGTTTGGGCATACCGAGTGGCCTATAAAACGTTACTCCAATCCACACCCTTTCAGATGGTATTTGGCCAAAATGCGATGCTACCTTTGGACTTCTTGATTCCCACATTGAGAGTAGCACAGGAGCATGAGTGGACGGGTCATGAACTCTCTTCGAGAATTTTCGACCTTGAACGATTAGGTGAAACCCGGCTAAGAGCTGCAGTAGGAATATATGCAGCCAAGAAACGACAGAAGGCGTACTTTGATGCCCATGTTAAGGATAAAGGCTTGAAGGCAGGAGATTTAGTTTTAGTCTACACCTTGAAGCAACATGCAAGAAAATTAGAGAAACGTGGCTATGGACCTATGATCATAAATAGGATCTCAACCAGTGGAGCAGTTCAACTCGCTACACTGGAAGGTGATGTTCTCCCTAGCTATATAAGCGGGTGCAGAGTCAAGTTATATCAGGAACCTCTGACGGAAGAGATGCTAAGTCGACTCAACACTGCTAAGAAACGCAAAGAAGAAGAAAAACGAATTCGAGAGGAAGCTCAAGCAGAAGCATTAGAACGCATACGGAGAATGAAGTTGAGAAGACAGGGTAGAGAGCAACCTAGGACAGATGCATATGCAGTTCAAGGATATCATGTGGCTATGTGTGAAGTTTCAGGTATTAGCTCTCATAGGATAATTGATCGACGTCCTTTTATAACCTTAGAGATAGGACAAGGAAAGGGTGCAAGGACTGTAAGAGCCTTGATTGACTCAGGTGCAGCCACTAGTGCTGTTAAATTTTCTTACTGTCAAAAGCTGAAATTAACCGTCAACCCTATAGAAGCATATCTCATAGGATTGGGAGGTGTGGAAACCCCTTGCATGGGCGAGGTGGATCTTCCCCTCAATATTCAAGACGAAGCAATGACAATCAAAGTACTAGTGTGTCAAGATGAGGACCTCACTGAGCCTCTTGTCTTGGGTCAGGACTGGATCTATGATCATGCAGTCAACCTAAACCTAAGAAGTGGACTTCTTCAGGTATGGGTAAATCATAGTCGAATTACAGTTGAATTGGAAAATGAGGCACTCAAGGAATTAGGTAAGGCACGAACTCCTGGTCCTTCCAGGGGCGCACATGAAGTTGACAAGGCTATTCTTGTCCAAAACTGTATGATGCAGAAAGAGGATTGTCTCAACAATGGAGTCAAGGATAAGACGGCACTCCATTCTTTTCCAAAGGCCAGAGGGATACAGCAACCAAAGGTAGATCAAATACAGAAGGAGCAGAGTACTACCTATACTGGAGGCCAAAAACACGTGCGAAGCAGAATGTCTCAGCCGTTGAAACAAGTGTGGGTGCTGAAAGGCGAACACCCTGTTGTGACCGCGCCAACCCCACGGCCAAAACCTCTTATTAGTAATCGACAACACGACACTAATAAGAAGTCTTTCATAAATTCTTCTGCGAAAGTAAAGTCTATTTGGATACCCAAGAAGTCGATGAAGGCTAGCCCACAATCACGACAAATCTGGGTGCCTAAGGCTTGCTTGCGGGCTCAAATAGCTACACCAAGGCCACACCCGGTACAACACGTTTCACTCACTCGAACATCCGATGCCCATTCTTACACATCACGCACGGACACATATTCTTCCATGAGCACATGTAGAATCACTTGTAAATGGGTTCTTAAAAAGCCTCATTTTCAAGTAGATACCCCTATCAAACTCTCCAGAGTCTCCACAAAATCAAGATCAAAACCCATCCATCGCATTTGGCAACCTAAAACTTGTAATAAACCCCCGGACCCCAGTTGTAAAATCATTCCCACCTACTAACTATGTCACACTCACACTACATCATTCCACTTAGCTCCTAGGTCTACCCAATTCCTAACTACACGCACAAGCACGGAGCACTTAATAGCCTACTAATCTCTCACGAACCTCATGTTAATGTTGTACAGGTGACAAAAACGGTTCTATCTTGTCCTTTACAATGTTAACACCTGTTTCTATATTCTCACAGAGTCAGGAGGCAAGAAGTAACATGGCAGATATGGCAGGAACTAGCTCCCAGGCAGGCACCAGCCCCCAAGTCGTGGACATTGAAAGTCTTCCCATTGAGGAGGAATTGAAGGAACGCCCAGTGGCATTGAGGGCATTACATGCCATACCGATTCAGAATCCTCCACAAGGGCACACAATGCCGGTCAGCAAAAATTCACATTGGTTTAGTGATGTGGCAGGACCTCTGGGTGAAGGCACCTACATGTGGGAGGCCGAGATAGAATTCAATGGGGGCTGGGGCAGGTATCACTTCTTCACCAAGGAATTTGAGAGACTGCAGAACACTGAAAGACTGAAACCTATATGGAAGAAGGCGGGACTCTACGACCCGCTCAGGAGAGGTTCACAATGCCACCCAAAAAGATATGCTTTAGTCTATACTTGGCTGACGCTTTTGATTTGACAATCAATATGCCCCACTGGATTATCGACCAAATCCACTTGGCTCATCAAAGGTGGTAAAAAAACAAAATTTTGTACTGTATGGATGATGTGCTCTCACCCGGATTGTGTATAGATGTTTGGCTTATGATGTGCCAGTTCAGAGGGCATTAATCTGGACCAGGGTACAGGAATTTCAATGTAGACTATCAACCGCAGGACCGCCATCTAAAAAAATGAGAGGCGTAGTTCAGATGCCCTGTGCACAACCCCGCGGCGCGATGCTGACACCTGAGACAACTCCACGACTTCCGAGGCGGGTACAACCATTGACTATCAGATTACCAACAGCACTGATGGACCGAATCTGGTGTTGCCACCTGTACCAACCGACCTAGAGTTTCCTCATGGATTCACATTAGAAGACCTAACCGATGAGGAGGTTGCCAGAATAATCGAAGCTGTTAACGTGGAAGTCGAGGCAGAGCAACCTAGTGGACAACAAACTGCTACAGACCAACCCCATCCCAGACAACCAGATGTCGTCAATGTGGAGGGCGAAGAAGAAGAAGAACAAGAGGAGGAACATGGTGGACAATCCGAGGAAGAAGAGTAGGAATATGACCAGGAAGCTCTGCAGGTACTTGAAGGTGCCCCGGCCTATACAAAGGAATTGAGAAAGCTCTATGATACCATCAACAGAGTTCAAGAGCAACATAGACTGTCCCTAGCTGCAGGAAAAGCCCTCATGAACCAGATCCTTGAGGAGGAAGGCGTAGACGAGCAATACCACGCCACACTTGACATGATATCTGATGCTTTAGGAGTACCTGAGATGGTGCATACCGCCCTTGCACAAGCATGAAGAACGGAGCGAAGATATGGCAGACGCCCCCCATGATCAGGAAAACAGATGAATGTATTAGTATCAGAACCACAAGGAACATCCACAACCACGGGCACTGCACACACTGTTCATGATACTGAGGAAACCCATACATCAAGTGCACCTCCGTCACCCCCTTTGCCACCCCTGCCTCCAACTCCACCACATTCACCTCCCACTACCAGTGTAATCACTACTGTCACCGCCTCCGAGTCCACTACCCATACGGAAGCACAGACCGTCAGTCAACCCACACAACCCACACACCCTATCTCCACCTCTTTTGTCTATACGGCCACTGAAACAGTAATTCTAACCGCAGCCACAGAAAATCTCATTCCCCCAATCACACTTCCGGGCAGTTCGTATTCACAATTGCACACACCACTGTACACTTTCACCACTATCACCGCACCCACAATTCCAATATTCACAATCACTCCCACTACTGCATCCACCGTTGATCTTATGGACATATCACCCACCTCTGCACCTCTCCCTCCCCCCATACACCCACCATCTCCCATTCCCCCACCTCCCACTTCACCATTTTCCAGCACCGCATCCACACTTCCATTCCCCTTTCCCTTTCCCTTCCCTTTTGCATTCAACACCCTTCCCGCATCCACCCCTATTAATAATGTATTTAATAATATGTATCAGTGTATGTCGCAACTACAATAGCACTACCAGCATCTGGATAACCAACATACGAGACTCTTCCGAAGCCATGAAGAACTTCAATTACGATTCATTGATCTAGAAAAGGAAAAGCGGCTACTACAACAACAGTACGCCACTTTACAGGAACAACATGAACAGTTAGTAGCCAATCCACCCCAGTCAGATGCAGAAGAAAGGCAACATATGGATGATTTGCTACACTCCCAGATAACGGAGAACCTCAAGCTTCGACGCAACCTAGCCCTCCTACGAAAACACATGTCTACAGCACTCGAAGAGAATAAACGGCTGCAGAAACAGAATGAAGAAAACTTGGAAGCAGCCATGGAGGGTTCCCCACAGGAAATCGACCTAGAGAGATTCAAGGCCATACCCTCAGCGAATATGCAAATTGTGTTGGAAACCCATGCCGACCTCCTGGAAGCCCATGCAGCATTAGAAAGAGAAAGAGATGACCTATTAAAGCAGCTGGCAACCCAGCATGAGTCACCAAGCAAAGTCACAACCGCAGTGGACACGTCTGAAGAAGTCGAAAAACTCAAAGCAGAACTAGAAGAATTACGAAGTAAAGTCATGCAATACGAGCATCAACCTTCGCCTCTTGTAGAGCCCGAGCCTGAGGACTTAGTGCCAATTGAAATCGAGGAAACCTTTGAAGATCCATACGTTCCCATGCCTGCACCAGGGGGCAAGCAAACAGAAGAGGGCATGGACACCATCGAGATAGAGGCTCCTGAATGGATGCAGAGGTTAGAGAAAGTGGCCACAACACATGATGATAGAGTGGCAGTTCAGATAGCGTCAATGTCACGATTGGAAGAGGTAGTCATAAAATCGGATTACTTTAGAAACCTCTCCCATTATAGGTGGATCGGCACATCCGACGATTTGTACATTCCTTTCTGTCTTAATGGCGGACTACAATGCCGAAATCAAGCACCACACCTCAAAAGAACCAACCTCGGCTACACAGTTTGCACCGGACGACATCCCAGCAAGTGCCAAGCAGGGCAATATACATCAACCGACGTGGAGGATTCGTCTACTGGAAACCTACCCAGAGATGGTAAGAACATGGAATAACATGCCTTTGTACATCAAATACAACCCATGCTATTGCCCTGTATTTTGAAGAAGGTCATGGCCGGAATACACAAAAACTGTGCTGACAACCAAAGGATGCGAGAAATGGCTCCATTATGTCTACTTAGCATCACCTAAAGGCCAACCTACCATAGGATATATGATCTCGACAATTCGACATTGGGGGGTCAGGTTTAAAAATGTACCAGATGTCATGGCCCAAATGTGCCTTAAAATTTTTGAACTCATGTTGGTCACCTTCAGGACTTTCAAGAATGTCAAGGAACCTCATCTGTCAGCTCTTGGATTTAATGAAGGTAATCAGGACCTTGTCTACGACATGAGCGCAATACCATCTATTAATGTTGTATATGCATGGCACGCGCGTATCAAGTATCTACCAGCCTGCTTCAAACAGACGTTTGAAGAAATGTTTGTCATAGGATTCTGGGAATATCATTCAGAGATATTCATTCCCAGACCATCACATTTATTGCAGTTGTTTGCAGTGGAACAAGCTCTCCATTCAGAAAAGTTACGTATACCACATCCAAAGGTTCTCGGGCCGGTAGATTGGGATGCTCTACTCACGGACTTGGCCAAAGGGTTGCGGATTGCAGAACATCACTTAGCACAAGACGTTGTTGAGTACTACATCCAACGACCCACCCAACAAGGGTAGGGACGACAGACGCGAGAGAGGGGGGGTGTTGGAACTGAAGGACTCACAAGGCAAGGAAGCTTACGAAGGGAGTCAGAGAGAAGAGAAAGTACAAGCAGACAGAGCAGTCAACGACAATCTGGCAAGTAGGCCAATATTTTTTCAGGGCACTAACGCATATAAAAGAGTTGGATACACAAGGAGAAGGAGCAAGTAGGGAGCTCCAGGAAATGTATGTCAAAATCTTAATAGAAACCCCTACAAAAATAGTGATTTTCATCACTAAAAACCATTATAAATACCATTTCATATTTTTGTAGCTCCATTTTGTGCAAGCGAAGGAGTCCTTGAGCTTGAGGAGCTTTAGAAGTACCTACTTGTCAGTTTTCACATTTTTTAGACTTCGTTTGCACCTCCAAATAGGGTAGAGAACCTAATTTTTAACTAGGCCGGACACTAGGTCTGGACACGGCCAAAACCTAGTCAAAAACTATAAATAGAGCTAGAGAGCTCATTTTTGAGGTTAGCTTGTAACTAAATTGAACTTGTATGAGCTTTTTGAAAGTAATCTAAGAACTCCATTGCTTCTCACTCTTTGTCTTACTGTGTGTGCGCGTGTGTGTATGTGTGTGCATGTTAGTGTGCTTCTCACTCACACACTTGTGCCTTCACTTGCTCGAGGTCATCATACCATCCTCACGTCTTCCCGGATTGACATTAAAGGAGGTGCTACTCATCACTGAGCTACACCACCCTCACACACATAGAATGATCCCTATGGACCAATGTCATGATCCTTGTGGACCAATGTTTGACACCTATCCTAGAGTTGTCTACTCAAGCTAAGCAAGTTTCCTTGTTCGTAGATGGTCTATTGAGTGGGAGGTTAAGGTCATATGTCTACTTGAAGGAGCTTCATGCCCTAGAGCAATGCTTAAGAGTGTGCATTGATATTGAGAACAACTTGGGTGACAAACGAATTCTCTAAGCTCTACAATGATTTAGATTATTCCACTAGTATTACCTAAAAACCCATGATGTCAATAGATGAAGTGGTAGAAAAATTATATTGAAAGCTAGGAGTTTAGAATACACAAGTGCAAAGAGTGGTCACAGTGAAGTGTTGCTACACTTTTGGACGTGATAACATGGTGAATGTATGCCCACATGCAAGGTCATAACTTAGGGAACTTAAATGCATAGTATTGCACAATAGAAAGAAAATATACAAACCATTTGGCTCAAGATTGTCCCTATAACAAGTAGGCAATTAGTTAGAACTACCAGCGGCCAAACCGATATCCAGGTAGGTGCTAGAACCAATACTAGAAATAGCCTTACTATAGGCCATAACTGAATTATCCATCACAGTATCAAGCACAACCTGGACCACAACCAGTGCTAGGATAACAACCATCGCCCCCTTCCAATGTAATATAAATAAAGTAAGCAATGACAAAAGATATTCTAAATAGGGCATTAGTGCTAGCATCTCCATTAATCTCAAAAGTGATTGTAATTCTAAAATATTTGATTCAACACATGGAGAGAGCCTACGAACCTATTATGCCTAGACACTAGAGCATAATGAGGCATATCAATACAATGCACCATTGATAGAGCCTAGTTAGGAGTTTGAATACACTCATGTAATGCACACAAACCCCAAACCTAGACCTGAACTGGGACAGTATAGGCCTCGATGACCTAGAGGACCTTGTTATAGATATTAGGGAGATGACTTTATTTGTGAATGCCCACTTCCTCCACTAGGGCAACCTCAATCCATAGTGGTTCAAGGTTTTTGCCCTAATTGTGGAAAGGAACATCTCCTTTGAGATTGTCCTAAGAATCTAGCCAATTCTCTAAAAATTACCCCAATCATTGTAATTGTCTTAGTGGTAGAACCTAGTGGAACTGTGATAAATGTTGCCCTCGTACAAGTAGTCACTAGAGCACAAGCTCTACAAAAGCCTCTAGACATGAAACAAGAAAATAATTTCGAGGTTAGTGAAGCTGAAGGAACTGACAAGAAGAGAAGTAGGACTTGGAAGGATAGCCATGAAAGGATGAAAAGACATTGGGCTAGAAAATTGAGTGAGCTAGAAGACATTTGTGGAAGCATATAGAAAACTAATTTTTGAAAGTTGATTATTCCCACTCTCAGGTGGGATCATAAACAAAAGTTCTGAGAATATCCATAGACAAGATAGGAGATATGAGTGAGGGAGAAGAAGGAAATATCTCCCTCACACCTATTAGGATACATGATGAAGGAAATCCTAGACTCAGGAGGAAGAGTTACCATTGCCACCAATTCCTTACCAAAATGTTGGGGCAAACCTGCTTTACGACCTATGAGAATGAAGTTGCAAATGGCAGATGGACACATAGAGAAGCCTCTAGGATTGTTAGAAAGAATCGCTCTCACTACTTGTGGTGTAGAGTTTGAACATACCTTTTCTATTTGTGAATTGGGAAAGAATGATGTCTATGAGATGATTCTTAGTAGAACTTTTATGAGAAAATTGCAAATAGTCCATGATTAGGTAACCAATTCCTTTTATTTATAGCATTTAGGGGTAGCTACTAAGGTCAACCTCAAGGACTATACACATTGAGATGTACAATCCTTACAGTGGAAAAGTATCCAAAGAAAACGAGAAGATATGAAATCAAAGCACTCCATAGGATGAGATCCTTTGTGGATGCACAAGGATACACACTTATGGATGTGTAACATTGCAATAGAAGAAGAAAAGAGTAGAATCTAGAGACATTGGAGCCTCAAGAAACCATAGATCAGTCAAAGACCCAACCTACACACTAGCTATGATCTTTCCACATGAAGAGTTTGAAGCCCATGGTTCGTTAGAGATCTTAGAAACAATGGATATAGATATAAATGATGAACAATGGAACCCCATTGTGATGAAAATAGCTATGAAATCTCAATGTTCATGTGTGAACCTGATAATCGACTATGAACCTAGTATAGATGTACTAGAAGAAGAGAGCAACAAGGACTTACAATCTAGGTTGCATTATTTGTTATTCGACAATTTGATTATTCTTGAATGATTATGGAATTTTACATTGAACCCTTATTATTCAACCAAATTATTTGGTGCCATGTCAGCTTATTTAGACATGAGTGAATAGTTTTTGCACAAAATTTTGGATTTATTTTGATCGAAAACTTTTTTTGATGGAAAGCTTTTTTATCGAATTCTTTTTTGATAAGAAATCTTTTAATCAAAAAGTCTTTTGATCGAAAAGTATTCGTGCAAATAATGTTTTATGAAAGAATGCCCCCAAAGTTAATCCTCAACAATATTTAGTCTTTTAGTATTAAAAGAAGTAACAAAAATATTTTTGTGTTTTTAAATTGTGATTTAAAAACTATTGTGATTGTTTGACTCAAATTGATTCTTACTTCACAATAGTATATGTATGTGTGTGTATGATTGTGAGTAAAAATGTACATTGATTGTTTGAATCAATATTGACTCTTACTTCACAATAGTATGTGTATGTGTATGTGTATGTGCATGTATGGTTTGTTGGAGTTAGAGGTCTGTGAAAGCACGTGAACAACACAAGGAAGAAGAAGAAGACTGGAGCACAACACACAATTCTAAATGTATTACCACTAGAATTTACAAAGTTAAGTAGCCCATTAGGGCAATAGGTGTATATACAAACTGGGGGGAAAAAACCTCCTAAAGAGGAAAAAAAGGTGCCCGACGGTCCTAGAGTGTTCACACACATCACTATTGGAGAAACAATCACTAATTGGACATATATTTGAAGGTCAAAGATTTAGAAGAAAACCACATGCCTATGTGAAGGGACAAATTCACAAAGTGTATTATATTTGTAAAGTTAGTTCACTTTAGTTCTAGAAGTTTTTTAAAATCACGAGAATGAGAAAATCTATATAAGTTAGTTTGTATCAACTAACGCGATGAGAGAAGAAGTGGAAGAGTGTGATAGAATGTGAGAAGGAGTTCATTTTGTGTGACTGAGTATAGTTGGGCTTCTCTGAGTGAGAAAGCATCTGTAAAGTTTCTGATTTTTTTCATAGCTATGAGAAGAAATAGTTAAAGTTCTGTGTATGAGACTCTCTCCATCATCTCCATG
The DNA here is from genome assembly GCA_020310875.1 of Ceratopteris richardii. NCBI lineage: Eukaryota > Viridiplantae > Streptophyta > Polypodiopsida > Polypodiales > Pteridaceae > Ceratopteris > Ceratopteris richardii. The sequence goes on from CM035437.1 coordinate 81,059,996, forward strand.
CTTCCCTACTGTGTGATGAATTCAAAAGTTCAAGTTTTCCAAGCAACTCGATGCCTCGCATCGATTTTGTGCTGATAAGTCATTGTTTTCTTTCTCTGAGTGTTACCTGTTGTTAAATCTTCTTGAAAAGATGATGCTTGTGGAGCAACTCGATGCCTGGCATCGAGTTTCAGCATAAAGTCGATGCCTGGCATTGACTTTCCACATAAAAGTGGTCTTGTTCATGTGTGTGTTCAATCGGCCAGTTCAGGTGCTGAAAAACTGGTTAAAAAAGCTAAAAGTCGATGCCTGGCATCGGCTTTTGGTTGCAAGTCGATGCTACGCATCGAATTTTCATTTTTAGACAGTGATCTTTACTAAAACAGGCAAAATTTCCACTTTTGGAAGTCATACAGGGTCATCTTGTGAAGGCTATATCTTGAGTTTTAGAGATCCGTTTCTTGCAAATAATAGCTTGTTGGAAAGCTCTTCTCTTCTACTTTCATCCACCAAAAGATTTTGGAGAAATAATATTTGTGCTAAGAGAAATTAGCAAAATACTGAAGGTATGTCATTTTAGTGACTGGAAAAATCTGAAGAAGTAAAGTTCTTGGTTTTGGTTATCATTTCTCAAAGTTTTGAGTGGCAATGAGTTAATGGTGACCATAGAGGTTGTCTAGTATCACATTAATTCATTTCGTGTGGTGTTTTACACATCAACAAGTGGTATCAGAGCAGAAAGGTCCTAAAGAGCAGAAGGCAGCAAAGGTACGAAAAGTTTTGAAAATTTTTTCATTAAAGGTTGAAAGTTGAAGCATTTGAAGACACAAGGCATCAAAAGGTTAGTTCAAAAGTATCTTCATACACAAAGAACTCCAAAAGGTATTATCCTTTATCCTTTAAGCTCAAAGGTTGTAGCAGAAAGAAAGGAGTATGGCAGATCATATCTCCATTGACAAACTGGACAGAGACAATTACCCCGCATGGGTAATGAGAATGGAAGGCTTACTTATGAGTAAGGATCTCATGGTATATGTAACAAGTGAAGAAGAGAAGGCAATATTTGAAGATGAAAGTCGACCAAAGAAAGAAGAACTTGATGCTTTAAAGCATTGGCAGAAGAAGGATGCAAGTGCAAAGGCATACATTTACAATACAATCTCTCATCATTTGCTACCACACATCAGAGGATTGGAATCATCTAAAGATATATGGAATGCATTGGAGTATCATTTCCAAAGCACTACTAAAGCACGAAAAGCAATTCTATGGTCAGATTTTACAACATTCAAGAAGAAGCCAAGTCAAAGTATTAGTGATTATGTCACTAAGATGAAGGATCTAGCAGATAGTCTTGGATCCATAGATGAAGATGTTGAAGATCACAGATTGATTGCTCAACTACTTGCAGGATTGAGAGGGGATGAAAGGTGGAAACCTTTTGTCTTATCAACAGAACTTTCATTAAATCATTATGTTCAGATTTGAATCAATTACTTGGTTTGATGCTCACATATGAGCAAGACTTGAAGGGAGATGGAGATAAAGGACAAAGTTCTGCAATGTACATGAAGAATAAGAAGAAAGGAGATAAAGGTAAAGCAAAAGATGAAGAAGACTCAACTTCTCAAGTTTATTATGCAAGAGGTAAAGGCACTGGCAGAGGAAGACCAAGAGGTTTTGGAAGAGGAAGAGGTAATCAAAATAACAACAAGAAGGCTTGCTAGACCTATGGATTGAGTAATCATTTGGCTCATGACTGTTGGCACAATCAACAAGGATCAAATCAAAATCAGAATAACAATAGCAGAGGCAGAGGTGGAAGATATCAAAGTAATTTTCAAAGAGGTAGACAAAGTCAAAGAGGAGGCTATGGTAGAGGTGGAGGAAGAAGTTGGGGACAGAATCAATCCTACAACACCACCTACTACAACTATGCAAATGACACACAAAATGAAAGTCATACATCATTGATGATGAACTCAATCAGCACATCAGATAAAGAAGATTTAAAGGTATTTTACATTGACTCTAGATGTTCTAACCATTTGTCAGGAAACATAGAACTGATGTCAGAATTGGAAAAAGGCATTTCTAGTCATAGTGTTCAAACAGGTGATAATACAAGACATAGTGTACATTCAATTGGAAAAGTGAAATGCAAGAGTGGAGCAGATTTGCTAACCAATGTTTTGTATGTTCCCACAATACCTAAAACTTGATTAGTGTGGGACAGATAGTTGAAAAAGGTTTTCAAGTCAGGTTTACAAATGAAGGAGTATTTGTTGAAGATCTAGAGAATGGATATAATCACATTGTCTCTGGTAAGAAAGAAGGTAGACTCTTTACTTTAAGAGTACAAGGGAACATTGGTCAAGCTTTGCTCACACATGGTGAAGGAGTGATTACAAAACTTGATCTCTGGCATAAGAGATTAGGTTACTTCAATGAAAGCGGAATTAAAGCTATGATTGCAAATCAGTCTGTACTAGGATTACCAAATGTGCAGAATCAACATATGGTTTATAAATGTGAAGCATGTCAAATGGGTAAAGCACACAGGTTACCATTTTAGAAGAAAGGATTCAAACATGATGGATTACTAGAGCTCATTCATACAGATGTATGGGGACCAACAAAAGAAGGATCTATCAGTGGCTCAAGGTATTATGTTCTTTTCATTGATGATGCTACAAGATGGATAACATTATATGTTTTGAAGGAAAGATTAGAAGTGTTTGGAGCTTTCAAGCATTTTCATGCATATGCAGAGAGAGTCATAGGTCAAAAGCTTAAGAGACTGAGGTCTGATGGAGGGGGAGAATACTTCTCTCAAGAGTTCAATGATTATCTTTGGAATGCACGTATTAAGATAGAAATAACTTGCAGGTATACACCACAACAAAATGGTGTAGCAGGAAGGAGAAATAGGACCCTGGTTGAGTTTACTAGAGCTATGCTGAAGGAGAAGAATTGTCCAAATTATCTTTGGGCTGAGGCTGTAAATACAGCCACATATCTTGTGAATAGATTACCATGTGCAGCTCTCAATGGAATGACTCCATATGAAGCTTGGTGGGGTAAGAAACCAACACTAGATCATTGTAGAGTGTTTCGATCAATTGCATATGCTTATGTGTCATCACAACTTAGACATAAACTTGAACCAAAGGCAGAAAAATATGTGTTCATTGGTTATGATGAAAAGCAGATGGGTTACAAGTTGTGGAATCCTCTAAATAAACAATTTCTTGTTTCTAGAGATGTTACATTTGATGAACAGAAAAGTTGGTATGCAGATCAAAGTCATACAACTGAAGAATTTGACAAAGAGGTAAGAAGATGTGAGAAAGGAAAATCAATTGTGCAGGTGAATAGAGATGAAGACTATATGCAAGCAAGTACATCCAGAAGTGGATTAACAAGAAGAAATGAAGAGGCTCCTATATTTGATGAAGAAGTATATCCAGAAACTTATGAAGAATGTGAACCAAGAAGGTCAAGCAGGACTAGAAGGCAACCAGAAAGGTATTCTTATGATACTTCTTACATAACTCAGAAGAACTATGCATATATGATCGAAGATGATGAAGAATCTCAGAAATATGATGAAGCAAAAGGTAAGAAACAATGGGAAGAAGCAATGAAGGAAGAGTTCAATGCACTCGAGGAGAACAAGACATGGGAACTTGTTCCTAAACCAAATGGTAAGAAGGTAGTTGGAAATAAATGGGTTTATAAAGTGAACAAGCTTGTAGATGGAAGTATAGCCAGATACAAAGTTAGACTGGTGGTGAAAGGTTATGCCCAAACCTATGGCATAGATTATGATGAGACATTAAGGACAACTATAGTCCTGTAGCTAAGATGTCAACTATAAGGACAATCATTGCTATTGCAGCTTCAAAAGGATGGACCCTAATTCAATTGGATATAAAGAATGCATTCTTGAATGGATACATATCAGATGAGGTATACATGGAATAACCTCAAGGGTTTATAGATTCCAGGTATCCAAATTTTGTTTGCAAGTTGAGAAGAGCATTGTATTGATTGAAGCAAGCTCCAAGAGCATGGAACTATAGATTGGTGAAGTATCTCAATGATCTTGGATATCAAAGTTCAAAAGCAGATCCAAGTCTACTCATCAAAAGAGCAGAGGAAGGTACAATCTACATTTGTATTTATGTAGATGACATTATAATCACAGGTACTTCAGATGAAGGAATCAAGGAGGTAAAGAGATTACTTGAAAAAGAATTCAAGATCAGTGATCCAGGAAAAGTTATCATACTTTCTTGGAATGGAAGTCACTTATACAGATCATGGCATATATGTATCACAAGAAAGGTATCTTCTGAATCTATTGAAGAAGTTTGATATGGAAAATTGCATAGAAGCTTCAACTCCACTTGAAGTTAATCACAAGCTCAGTAAATATGATGGTGTAGAATATAAAGATATGAGGAAGTATCAATCTCTTGTGGGTAGTTTGATTTATGCTACACTAACAAGACTTGATCTTAGTTATGCAATGGGAGTTTTGTCACAATTCATGCATTGTCCAAAGGACCCACATTGGATTGCAGGTCAAAGAGTTCTAAAATATATCAAAGGAACTATAAAGGAAGGATTGTATTATCCTTTTACATCAGATTTGAAGTTGAGAGCCTATAGTGACTCAGATTGGGCAAGTAACCACGATGATAGAAGATCAACTCATGGCTACATGATATACATTGGTGATAAGCTTGTAAGTTGGTGTTCAAAGAAACAACATACAGTAGCATTATCATCAACTAAAGCTTAGTACAAAGGACTTGCGGAAGCAGCTAAGGAGGTCATATGGATGCACACATTGTTCAAAAGCTTGGGCATTGATCAAGGTATACCTACAATACATGGAGATAATATGAGTTCACTTTATCTTGCAGCAAATCCAGTATTTCATGCAAGAACAAAACATATAGAGATACAATTATCATTTCCTGAGAGAAAAGGTAATGGAGAAAGAAATTGAAGTGGAGTACATTTCTACAAAAGATCAGATAGTAGACATAATGACAAAGAGCTTCGATGGTGCGAAGACCAGCAGATTCAAAAGCATGGCAGGAGTAAAAGAAAAGAAGATGATATGAAGAAATAGGGAATGTCAATTAGTGATTGAGGGGGAGCTGTTGGAGAAACAATCACTAATTGGACATATATTTGAAGGTCAAAGATTTAGAAGAAAACCACATGCCTATGTGAAGGGACAAATTCACAAAGTGTATTATATTTGTAAAGTTAGTTCACTTTAGTTCTAGAAGTTTTTTAAAATCACGAGAATGAGAAAATCTATATAAGTTAAGTTTGTATCAATTGACGCAATGAGAGAAGAAGTGGAAGAGTGTGATAGAATGTGAGAAGGAGTTCATTTTGTATGACTGAGTATAGTCGGGCTTCTCTGAGTGAGAAAGCATCTATAAAGTTTCTGAGTTTTTTCATAGCTATGAGAAGAAATAGTTAAAGTTCTGTGTATGAGACTCTCTCCATCATCTCCATGCTTGCCTATTGTGTGATGAATTCAAAAGTTCAAGTTTTTCAAGCAACTCGATGCTTGGCATCGAGTTTGTGCTGATAAGTCATTGTTTTCTTTCTCTGAGTGTTACGTGTTGTTAAATCTTCTTGAAAGGATGATGTTTGTGGAGCAACTCGATGCCTGGCATCGAGTTTCAGCATAAAGTCGATGCCTGGCATCAACTTTCCACATAAAAGTGATCTTGTTCATGTCTGTGTTCAATCGGCCAGTTTAGGTACTGAAAAAGTGGTTAAAAAAGTTGAAAGTCGATGCCTCGCATCAACTTTTGGTTGCAAGTTGATGCTAGGCATCGAATTTTCATTTTTAGATAGTGATCTTTACTAAAACAGGCAAAATTTCCACTTTTGGAAGTCATATAGGGTCATCTTGTGAAGGCTATATCTTGAGTTCTAGAGATCTGTTTCTTGCAAATAATAGCTTGTTGAAAAGCTCTTTTCTTCTACTTTGGTCCACCAGAAGATCTTGGAGAAATAATATTTGTGCTAAGAGAAATTAGCAAAATACTAAAGGTATGTCATTTCAGTGACTAGAAAAATCCGAAGAAGTAAAGTTCTTGGTTTTGGCTATCATTTCTCAAAGTTTTGAGTGGCAATGAGTTAATGGTGACCATAGAGGTTGTCTAGTGTCACATTAATTCATTTCTTGTGGTGTTTTACACATCAACAATCACTACCTAAATATACCAACAAATCCCCCCTGGGAGTGATGCGGTGAGAAAGGAGCTGGCACTCATGTATAAGGAAGTGCCAAGCTATGTGGAAATCACTCCACAAAAGGAAGTAAGCCCAAAGATAACTCTCCCTGACATAATGATAATGCACCTCAATGTGCTTAGTGCGAGCATGGACACAGGGTTCCTCGCAACTGCAAATACGCTCTGACTATCAATGAAGATGGTGGTGGCAGAAGAATGAGCCCTTCATCATCAACTAAAGAGTAGAAGCAAAACTCTGATATGAATCAGGAAGGCCATTCAGAATGTTCAGCACAAGTGAGCTATTTGGTATAACTTCATCAACTAAAATCAACTATTCCTTCAAGTCTTCGATCTTTGTTAGATAATTGTCCATAGAATCACCTTCATTCATGTGCTCACTCTCCAATGGTTTTCGGAGGTAAGCAACACAAGCCTCATTCCTAGCTTGGTACAATGTGGTAAGTGTATCCCAAGCATCTTTAGCTGTTCTAAAGAGTGAATGTGAGGAATAATGGCACGTTTGATGGACAAAGCTATCAATGCATGTGCCTGAGCATCTCCACCATCCCAACGAATTTGCTTTGCAATAGGTGCAGTAGAAACCGAAGCACGAACAGGAATTTGCAGAATATCATCATCTTCGACACCTTCTGCATCAGCTTCAATACCTACAGTTGTAACAGTTGCAGGTGTGATAGGACATTTTTCAACACCCTGCACAATGTTCCATAGTCCTTTTGCAACCAATACATGTCGCATCATATAAGCCCATAGGGGGTAGTTGGCACCATCCAACTTATCCTCAACAGCCAACATACGGAATACATCACTGCATTCAGCCATGGCGGGTGACTAAAATACCTTGATGCAAAAAATTGACTATATCTCAAAAAGTTGAACAGAACTACCCAGATGAATTCTAGTAAACATGTGGCAGGGTTTGGGATGCTTATAGTGGCAAATCAAAACTGGTATATACCTTTGGCACAAAAAGACAAAATTGCCTACACAAGCCCTACGATAGTGCATTCGGAGGCCGAAACAAGCTCAGATCGCGATTTTGACATGACGTACCAAATCTATTTTTATCTCAAAAACACCCTAAGTATGCTCAGCAAAATTCGTGCGATTTTGAGACTACAACCAAAAAGGTGTCAACGATGCCCTAGATGAAGCAGCAACCTGCTCTGATACCAATTGTTGGAGTTAGACATCTGTGGAAGCACACAAAGAGCATAAGGAAGAAGAAGAAGCTTGGATCACAACACACAATACTGAATGTATTACCACTAGAATGTACAAAGATAAGTACCCCATTAGGGCAATGGGCGTATATACAAGCCGAGAGAAAAAAACTTCCTAAAAAGGGAAAAAAGTGCCCCGGTGGTCCCAGAGTGTTCACACACATCACTACCTAAACGTATCCACATGGTTGTGAGTGAAAATCTATTGTGATTATGTATGTGCATGTGTATGTGTGTATGATTGTGAATTAAAATCTATCGTAAATGTTGGAAAAGCTTTGCATTCTTTTTTATATTCAAGGGTTGGCAAGATGTTAATAAGTGAACTAGAGCTTTTTAGGTCTAAATGGCTTTGTCTTGTATACTTACTAACACCTTCTCAGATCCCTTGAATTGTAAAGGGATCCAACAATGTTTCATCCAATAATATGTGTATGTGCATACGAGTGTATAATTGTGAATGAAAATCTATTGTGATTGAGTGACTCGAGATTGATTCTTACTTTACAATAGTATGTGTAAGTGTATATGTGTATGATCGAGAATGTAAAATCTATTGTGATTGTTTGACTCAACATTGATTCTTACTTCACAATAGTATGTATAAGTGTATGTGTGTTTATGACTGAGAATTAAAATCTATGTGATTATTTGACTCAACATTGATTCTTACTTCACAATAGTATGTGTACGTGTATGTGTGTGTATGATTGAGAATCAAAATCTATTGTGATTGTCTGACTCAACATTGATTCGTACTTCACAATAGCATGTGTAAGTGTATGTGTGTGTCTGATTGATAATTAAAATCTATTTTGATTGTTTGACTCAACATTGATTCGTACTTCCCAATAGTATGTGTAAGTGTATGTGAGGGTATGATATGAGTTAAAATCTATCTGTTTATATGAAGAGGTAGAAATATAAACAGATAGATAGATAAATACATATATTAATAGAAAAAAATTAAGAGAGATTGAGATAGAGTAGTTTGTATATATTTTAAGATATATATTTAGTGGAATGTATATCTTACTTGATTTTGATTTATGTTGTCTTTTTGTAGATATAAAGTCTTCATAAAGGAAGCATTATGGGAAAGGGAAAAGAATGGTCATATGTGATTATTCATCAAGAGGGTAAAATAGTCTCAACAATACAATGCAAATGTTGTGGACATCATTATGCAAGAAATGCAACTCGAATAAAAGAGCATCTTTTTAGTACATGTAATAATGTGGGATGATTTTCTAATCCAAGTAGTGATATAAAGGTACACTTTGCAAGTTATGCAAACAGATGTAAATCTCAAGGTATCACATCAAAAGCACTTAAAAGCATGAGTACATCACAATACTTTTGAATTAGTCTAGGTGTAGAGAAAGAACGAGAAGATGAATCAATGACAACAAAGGATCCTCATGTTATTTCTACTCAAGTATCACAAACTATTTTTGAGAGTAATCAAGATACATGTATTCTATTTACTCCAGCTACATCAAGAAAGAGTGGGCCTGGTGAATGAATTAAAAATAGTAGATCTAATAATGTGTCACCATGCTTTGTCCATACTAAATCACAAAACACAACACCTATATCTTTTGAAAAGCAAGATTGTCTTGAGCTTCATCTTAACTGGACTCAAGAATTTTTAGCATATGGGATTCCTTTCAATGTTATTCGTAATCTTATTTTCAAGGATGCTTTGATGTCAACTACATGAGAAGGATTCAATATGCTAGATTATAATAAAATGCAAACAAAGTAATCATGTGGCTCAAGAAGCTCTTGAAAGACTTGTATATGGAGGTCAAAGAGTTTACTCTATTTGGAGATAACATGTCAAGCATTCATCTAGCAAGCAACCCTATGTTCCATGCAAGAAGCAAGCACATAGAGATACATTATCACTTCATCACAGAGAAAGTACTGGCAAAGGAAGTGGACATAAAGTACATCAACACAAAGGAGCAACTTGCAGATATCATGACCAAATTCATAGATGTTAACAAGTTGGAAAAGTTCAAGATCAACCTCAACATAAAGCAGATCAATACAGACTAACACTTGAGCTTGAGGGGGAGTGTTAGAAATGTACAAGCTCAAATGTGTGTGAACCAAGGCTTAACTCAAGTGCCACATCATTTCACTTTTTGGTAAATTCTACAACCACTGACTTTTTTAGCTCAAGATTCCATCTACCTTGATTGAGAAAAGTGGGAATTTTGGAGGCATGATTTGAATTCAAATTCTACACCAACGTTTAGAGCATTATATAAGCAATAGCTTGGAAGAAAGTCGTGGCCTCCTCAAGCTTCATTTATGCACTTTTAGGCTCTCATTGGGAGTGTATACTCCAGGTCTAAGCTATCCCCTAGCTAACCTAGCCCCCTACTTGCTGAAGTTTTCACTTTTGTATCGTCTATATCTCTTTGTGTGGTTGTTGGTTTCGTGTGCAAGATAGCTCGTCTTAAAGCTCTTGTTGTAAGATTTCTTTTGAATGTAATGTTAGTATCAAATATTCCTTATCCTTGTGTATATTCAGCTTGAAAGCTCTCTAGTCTATCTCTATATATTCCCCAACATATGTGTGTGAAGAGGTACACATAAGTGATAGTTATTTGTTTGGGCAGATTTTGGACTGTCTTGTACAAGGAGGTTGACATAGGTCACATTCTCCACATTGAGTGATCTATGGCTTGTTTGAAATCTTAGAGATTCTATTTTTAATGTGGAAAATTTCATAAGTTCAGCCTCAGGTCCAGAGAGCAATTCAATTTTTGGTGGACTATAGTAGTGAACTGTTTGGTCCTAGGAAGGCCCTATCATTCTTCTACTGCAACTAGGAGTGGATATACTCCATCACTTCTCGAGATCTCCACAATGATATCCTTGGAGTAGAAAACCAAGCTCCTAAGGCTGCACACAGTACTCCACATAGAGGCTGGAGAATACACAAAAAAACACAGTAGTTTTCATGATAGCATCATATTCAGATTGCATTGCAACCATCCAATGTTTAGAATTTTATGCTTCATCAAACAAAACAGGTTCAATCTTATCACAGAGATTAGAGGTAGCCATAAAATAGCAATCTGATGCAAAATGAGAGCCTGACCGAGTCCGATATGACAGATCTGCATCTAATTTTCTGTCACGCAAGGTCTGCACCAGCCCTTTGGCATAGTTTTTGTCTGCTCAATATAAGCTCTCTCATCAACAAGTGCATCATGTAAATCTGCATCTACATCATCACATGAAACCTGCAAAGGTTGAGAAGTTGCCTCATTAGGACCAGCACTAGACTGTCCACCTATAAAAAGAGGCAGCAAAGTATCATACATGTCTTTTGAGCTAACAGATGTCTCCTAGTACATGAAAGCAATGGCTCAATAGCATCTTCCACAAAAACAACATCACAGCTAACCAAAATGCATTTAATCTGTGGATGATACAGACCGTAGCCTTTACTTTCAAAACTGCACCCAACAAAAATACATTTTACTACTTTATCGTCCAATTTTCTGTGATGTTGTTTAGGCACTAATGCATATGCCAGACAACCAAAAACATGCAGATGAGCAACAGATTGTTTGTGACCATGCCAAGCCTCATATGGAGTGATAGACTGCAGTGATTTAGTGGGACACCTGTTCAGTACATATGTTGCACACATAACAACCTTAAGCCAAAAACTATGTGGTAAAGCCTGACTCTTGACCATACACCTCGCCATCTCCATGAGTGACCTGTTCTTTTGTTCAACAACTCCATTATGTTGAGTTGTATATGGCACTGTACACTGATGTTCTATCCCATGTTCAGCTAGAAATGCATTGAAGTCAGAAGACATTTATTCCCCCCTCCATCAGAACGGAGGGTGCCCATTTTACATGCTGACAGATTTTTAGCCAGAGTTAGAAATTGTTTGAAGCACATAAACACTTCAGACTTTGCCTTCATTGGATATACCCATGCATGCGTGGAAAAATCATCGATGAAACTCACGAAGTAAAGATAGTTCCCAAAAGAAGGTGTCTGCATAGGACCATAGACATCATTATGTACAAGCTGCAATTTCTAAGTAGCCCGAATTGAACCATCTTTTGGAAAGGAAGAAAAACTGTATTTTGTGCAAAATACAGCCTTCACATACATGTTAACGGGGTGCCTCAAGTTTGAGCAAAGAGGATAGCATTTTAGATTTCTGCAGGCATAGCAAACTAGCAAAATTCAGATGACCAAAGCGTGCATGCCAAAGCTTTGCATCTGACATAGCCTGAGAATCATGTACTGCACATGCCAAATCATTTAGAGATCTTTCATGATCTATGAGCTTATAGAGCCCATCACATAAAATGCCAAAAGCAATAATGATGTCGCCATTTGACAGATCATGAACTGTACATCTTTCATCAACAAATTTCATAACCAATCCAATCTTGGCTAATGTAGAAACTGATTATAAATTTTTCTTGCTCCTTGGCACAAACAAAGCATCTGAGAAAGTGAAAGAACTACCATCAACAGTAGTCAGAATGATCTTATCAACTTCCATAACAGGATAGGAGGAGTTGTTGGTGCATGTAACAATATTCCATGTGGGGGCAGGCTCAAGTGAAGAGTAGAAACTACTCTGCGAGGTAATATGTTTGGTCACCCCACTATCAAAGCACCAAACATCTGAGTCTACTACAAACGTGGACTGCTCATGAGAAGATGGGTCAAAACTACAAACATTAGTAAACAACCATTCTTCATCCTGCACAAGATTAGGAGACTTTGTTTTTGGTGTAGAGGCCTGTGCAACAACCATTCCGGCCTCTTTGTGCTTTACCTCTTGAGCAGCAAGTTTTAGACAGCTCTTGATGACATCATCCGTTGCCTTACAATATTTGCAAAGCAATTTTTGCTTTTTTAATTTCTTCTCATCTTTGTCTTCCTTCTTCGAATGTGCAGCATTTGCAGATTTTTGCTTACTAGTAGAAGAGCTCCATTTACCTTTGCCCTTCTAACTAGCTAGGAAAGCTTGATCTACAACATGCATAATAGACCTGTTCTGCCTAGATTGGTCTTTCTACAATAGAACAGAGACTAAATCCTCAAATGACAAGGCATTTGGATTGCCTTTCATCATCAAATGAAGAGTAGAAGCAAAACTTTGATATGAGTGAGGAAGACCATTCAGAATGGTCTGCACAAGTGAGCTATCTCGTATAACTTCATCAGCAAAAATCAACTATTCTTTCAAATCCTTGATCTTTGTGAGATACCTGTCCATAGAATAACCTTCATTCATGTGCTCACTCTCCAATTGTTTTCGGAGGTAAGCAAAACGAGCCTCATTCCTAGGCTGGTACAATGTGGTAAGTGTATCCCAAGCATCCTTAGCTATTCGTCACGAGTGAATGTGAGCAATAATGGCATGCTTGATAGGAAAAGCTATCAATGCATGTGCCTGAGCATCTCTCCCATCCCAACGAATTTGCTCTATAGTAGGTGCAATAGAAATAGCATCACGAACAGGTATTTGCACTTGTATTTTCAGGACTTGTATTCGCAGGTGTAACAGGACGTCTTTCAACACCCTACACAATATTCCTTACTCCTTTTGTGACCAATACATGATGCATCATATAAGCCCATAATGGGTAGTTGGTACCATCCAACTTATCCTCAACAACCAACATATGGAATACATCACTGCTTTCAGCGTCGGTGACTAAAATACCTTGATGGAGAAAATTGACTATATCTCAAAAAGTTGAATAGAACTGCCCAGACGAATTCCACTAAACCGAAATTGGTATATACTTTTGAGATGCTTATAAATCGAAATTGGTATATACTTTTGGCACAAAAAGACAAAATAGCCTGCACAAGCATTGTGATAGTGCGTTCGGAAGTCGAAAAGAGCTCAAATCGCAATTTCGGCACCACAAAGCGAAGCAATTTTGATCTTTGAAACAAAATGAGTATGCTTACCAAATTTTGAGCGATTCTGGGACTACAACCGGAGAGGTGTAGACAATGCCCTAGATGAAGTGATGACCTACTCTGATACCAATTGTTGGAGTTAGATATCTATGGAAGCACCTGAACATCAAAAGGAAGTAGAAGAAGCTTGGAGCACAACACACAATGTTGAATTTATTACCACTAGAATGTACAAAGATAAGTAGCTTGTTAGGGCTATAGGCATATATACAAGCCAGGGGAAAAAACCTCCTAAAGAAGGAAAAAATTGCCCCAGCGTCCCTAGAGTGTTCACACACATCACTACCTAAATATATCAACATAACCAATAATGGATGCTTTCCCTCTACCTAAGCATAGACACTTATTCTTAGTGCCACTCAGGTATCTCAAAATCATCTTGACTGCTTCCCAATGTTTCTTGCCAGGATTAGACATATCTTTGCTTACATCTCCCACTGCAAATGCATTGTCTTGTCCTGTAGCTACCATAGCATACATGAGACTACCAACAACAGACTAATAGGGAATTTTGGTCATGAGTTCCTTTTCCTCATCTGATTTGGGGCAATCATCCTTGCTCAATTTCACATGTGTGGGTAAAGGTGTACTCAATGCCTTTCCACCCTGCATATTGAACCTGTGAAATACTTTGGATATGTACTCACTTTGAGACAAGTATATGCATCTTTTACTCCTATCACGAGTAATATGCATGCCAAGAATATGTTTGGCATCCCCCAAATCCCTCATATCAAATGTCTGACTCAACTTCTTTTTGAGAATTGACAAGTCATAAGAGGACTTCCCAACAATCAACATATCATCGACATAAAGTATCAAGTATATCAAGATGCCATCTGAGCATCTCTTTGCGTAGAGACAATGATCCTCATTGCTTTGAGAATAGCCTTGAGACTTCATAAAAGCATCAAACTTTTGGTACCATTGTCTAGGGGATTTTTTAAGTCCATACAAGCTCTTGTTGAGCTTACAAACTAGGCTTTGCTTGCCAGGAACTACATAACCCTCTGGTTGTTCCATATAGATCTCATCTGTAAGATCTCCATGCAAGAAAGTAGTTTTCACATCCATTTGGACTAGCTCTAAGTCCTCCATTGCAAGGAATCCAAGCAACATGCGCAGGGTAGTCATTTTGACCACTGGAGAGAATATTTCCTCGTAATCAACACCATGTTTTTGCTTAAAACCCTTTGCAACAAGTCGTGCTTTATACTTTGGAGAAGCACTATCTCATATGAATTTCATCTTATATACCCATTTACATGGTAAAGCTTTCCTGCCCTTTGGCAAAGGTACTAAATACCAAGTACCATTCTTGTGAATAGAATCCCACTCACTCTTCATGGCATGCTCCCACTTGACATGATCCTCTGCTTGCATAGCCTCTTTGTAGCAAGAAGGCTCATTGGCATATGTTAGCATAACAAACTCTAAACCTAGAACATATCTATCAAGTGGACCTGAGACGCATGCAAAGCATCTCAATGGTTGCTAATGAGGAACATGTGCAGACTGATTTGATCGAGCATTCTCTTGAACGTCCCTATGTGCAGCATTTTTATGCATGCTAACTCGAGGACTAGTATCCTCAAACACCACTCTTCTCACTTCAACCTCCTTAATGGGTTGTTTATGCATCTTAGACTCATTGAAAATGATATCACTACTTCTGATCAATAACCGTGTTTCAAGATCCCATAAGCAATATCCAAATTATCCTTCTCAACCATATTCAAGAAAAATACATTTCTTTGACTTTAAGCCTAAATTTTGTCTAAGATTATTGGGTATATGAACATATGCTTCACACCCAAAAACTCAAAGATGATCATAATATGGTGGCTTCCCTGTCCATAACTCTTATGCTACTTTCAAACCTTTGGCAATACTAGGTGAAAGGTTAATCACATGAACTGCAGTCAATACTACTTCTCGCCAAAAGCCTTGTGAGAGGTTTGCATGATGCAACATAGAAACTACTCTTTCTCGAATAGTTCTATTCATCCTTTCAGCTACATCATTTTGTAGTAGGGTATAAGGAGCTGTAAACTCTCTAGGAATCCTTCTAGACTAGAAAAAAAGGCTGAATTCATGTGAGGTATATTCACCCCCATTATCTGAATGTAAAGCCTTAAGCTTAGTTCCTTTTTTAGTTTCAACTGAAGCAAGCCATGTTTTGAAACTAGGGAATACCTCATCCTTCGATTTGATAGGATATACCCAGGATTTTCTAGTAGCATCATCTATGAAAGTGACAAAGTAAAGAGAACCACTTAAGGACCTAATGGGCATAGGACCACACACATCTATATGAATGAGATCTAAAGGTTGAATTGAAGATTCAATGTGTGTTCTATGCACATTTCTGGTTTGCTTTCCATATTGACAATGCTCACAAAATGAAAAATGAGAGAAAGATAACATAGGTAGGTAGACAGAATGAGAAAGATTTCCATTCCACTATGAGATATATGGCCCACATGACCATGCCAAATACAAGCCATAGGTTGTTTAGTAACAACTAACAAGTGTTCTTTCTATGCTACAAATAAAGGATAAAGTGAGCCAGCTTTGCTTCCTTTTGCAATAACCATATTGCCCTTTGATATACGAAGGACTGATCATAGAAGACCACCTTGTAACCGAGGTCATCAAGTTGACCAATTGACATGAAACTGCATGATAACTAAGGTACATGGTGTACATTATGCATAGTAAATTTTGAACCATCAATGAAATGCACAACCACATCTCCAATCCCCACAACGTCACACTGGTAAGAGTCACCAAGTTTGACAATACCAACAGACTTTGCTGCATAATTAGAGAACCATTATCTATGTGGTGTCACATGGAAAGAAGCACCAGAATCTATGATCCACATGTGGGTAAGAGAATCAGCCATAAGAGCCTCAATTGGCACAATACTATCATGTCAACACATCAGCATCATCAGAACTAGCATTAATTTCTTCAATCTTCATAGTCGAAGTTGAGTATTCTTCCAACCTCGAGTCACTTCATTGATCGCTCTGATGCTCAAGAAGTCACGTTCCCAAGACTTGCTTAGTTTTCCATTCACCTTGCTTGAATTCCCTTGGATGACTACTTGTAGACCTATCAAAATCCAAAGTTTAGGCCACACTTCAATCTTAATGAACAAACACTTTGATGTGTACACCTTTAAGGGTCCCTTTTCCTTTGGCAAAAATTCTCAAATGCCCCCTTGCTTTCCTAATCCCATAGAAGGGTCAACTATCTAAATATCAATAGAAGGGCCATGTAGGATTCAAAACAAGCTTTCCAACGAGCCCTAGAGCTCAAAAGACGGAGTTTGAATGAAAAAGTTATGGCCGTTCAGGCTCTTAGGGGTTAAAACAGGTAGAAAGGTTTTTCTTTTCTTCAATTGTGAGCTAAGGGCTCTCCAAAATGCCTAATCACTCAAGACTTCACTCAAAATAGCCTTGAATTTGCCAAAAATCAAAACCCTAAATTTGGCATTTTAGGTGGACAATCGCAATGGTTTGAGATAATCGCGATGGTCTGGGACCATCATGATGGTCCAAGTGAACCGTCGCGATGGTTTAGAACCGTCGTGATGGTCTACGAGAAATGAGGGGTCATGATGGTCCAATGACTCATCATGATGGTATGGAATTATCGAGGCATCGCGGTGTGGCAAACCATCACGATGGCGTACCTAGGTCATCGTGATGGTCTGAATTGAGTGATTCATCACGATGGTCTAGTGACCCATCGTGATGGCGTGCCCTAACAAGGCATCACGATGGTCCAACTCACACATGGCAAGTGGGTTATCGTGATGGCATGAGCCAATCGCTATGGCATGGGGTCGACGGGATTGTCACGATGGTCAGTGACCATCGCGATGGTCCAAGTGAACCATCGCAATGGTATGAGACCATCGCGATGGTCCGATTGAGCCCTGGCGATAGCGTGAGCCAATCACGATGGTACGACACAATCGTGATGGTGTGAGCCCATCGCGATGGTCCACCAAAGTGAAGATTTCATAAATGTGTTTCTGGATTCCTATGCGTAAGTGTGCCCTATGCCGTGGTATACTCACTTACCAAAAAAGTTGACTTTGTCCGACCATTGGAATGGTCTGACACATATAGTAGATCTAACAGAAAGTTGACATTCTCACCTTTTTGGAGCTCTCCTAATGTTTTGGAGTATTGTGCCTGCAAGAAAACTCAAAAACACACACACATATGCAAGCTCAATAGCTCTCTCTCTCTCTCGCATGCGCAAATGAGGGAAGTGAGGAGGATAGGAGGATATGGTGAAATTTCTGATTTTTTTGGGGTGGAAGAAGATGATGCGGTGATGAAGGGGAAGTATAGGGGAGATGAAAAACACTAAAAACTATGCAAAAGCAACAACAAAAACTGAAACAATTACCTTCCAATGCCGATTCTTGCTATACCTTTACCATCAAGCGTTCGTCCTAGAACTCGATCCCCAACAACGGTGCCAAAATTTGGTGTAGCTCAAGTGTAAGCACCACCTCCTTTAATTGTCAATCCGTGGAAGACATAGGAGTGATATGAAGATCATGAATGCAAGAAGTAGTGAGAGTGAAGGTGAGAAGCATGAAGATGCACACACACATACACACACACATGGAAGAGACAAGCAACACACAGTGGAAGGTAGAAAGTAGACTCTATTGCTCAATAACACTCTTACAAGCTCAGTATAGCTCTAATCTCACACTTGCCTACACTAGCTAACCTAAAAAATGAGCTCTTTAGCTCTTTTTATAGATTCTAGAGTAGTTTTGACCGGTTTCACATCTAGTGATGGACATAGTTAAAAAATAGGTTCTAGGGGGTATTTGGAGGTCTAAACAAAATCTAAAAATAACCAAAATTGGTAGGCTAGTTCTACCTAAGCTCCTCAAGCTCAAGGACTCCTTTGCTTGTACAAAATGGAGCTAGTAAATACAAAATTGGGTATGTTTATGATACATATGCTACAAAAGTGATGAAAATCACTATTTGGAGTTTTGGAAAAGTAATATGAGGTATATTTCTTTGAAAAAAATGATTGCCTTGCTCCCCACAACTATTTGAGTCCACCTCTACATGCTTCCTCTACGTCTATGCCTTTGGTTGTTGCCAACTGGGTGGTGCAAAGAATGTCACTGCGATAGTGACTCATAATGCATCTAATCTTCGAAGTGTTAAAATTCCAATACAACACAAGTATGAAGGCATTACCTGGGTTCGGTGTGTAGCTCATATAGTAAATCTATTATTGAAAGGCATAGATATATTATACTTCATTATAAAAAGTTTATTAGATACAAATCATGTGATCAAATTTAGTCAAGAGCATCAATTTTTTCACTCTTTCGTTCAAAATCTCCCAATAAATCACTTCATATATTTTGTGCTACATGATTTTCAATAGTTTATATTGTGCTTTGTGGATTATTGGAAATCAAGCCAACACTTGTAGAAATGATTGCAGATAGAAGATAGGAGGCATGGCTGGAGAAGTATCCTTCTTATCGAGTTGCGGCTTCGAAGTGTATGCCTCTGATACAATCACAAAATTTTTGGCATAATCTTGAAAAAATTGTCAATATCACTAAACCTTTTGTTGAACTTCTATGAGTTGTTGATTCTGATAAGTTTGTGATAGGAAAAGTTTATTGGATTATGTCATAAGCTATTCAAAATGTGAAAGACTTTAATCATCTTTAATCACAAGCAAGAAATATTGATTATATCGTTAGTAGAGAAACAATGGATGCAAATGCCTACTCATTTGCATGGAACAACATTCTTCTTGGATCCAACATTTCAAGTCAATGGTCAAGCATCAAACAAAGAAGTCATGGTGAATTTCAAAACCACATGTGAATTATTACTTCCAGGCACAGATGTTCAAGATACATTCCATCAGAGAGTAGCTTATGCAAATCAAGAATGATTTTTCGGATATATATGGCACAGTGAAGCGATTTAAAGGCATCCATCTCCTATATGGTGGAAACAGTGGAGTTGCAACATATAGCTATGAGAGTGCTTTTAGTAGAAGCTTCAAGTGGTAATTATGAAAGTAATTCAAGTGCATATGATTTTCTTCATTCAAAACAAAGAAATCACTTAAGTGTATCATGTGTCAATGATTTGGTATACATTTTCTGCAATATGCATCTGATATATGCTCCAACCAAGATAGTTTCTACAACACAACAAACTTTTGGAGAGTTTCAAACTCATGAAAGTTTAACAAATGATTCATGGAGTGATAATGAGTTAGATGTAGATCACAATGATGGTTCAGAAATGGAAGAATAGATGACATGGAACTTGTAATAGATGATGATATTCAAAATGATGAAATGATGTACTCTAAATACTTTGGTAAGATTCAATTGCAAAACTGGTGTCTTTATTATAAATTGATGATTCTAAATAATACAAAAAATGGCTTGTCTATTTAGTGTTTTGTTGATTGCTTAATTCATTGATTATGAACGAATCAAAAGATGATGATGCCTCTGATAGTCTTCCATATCTATCCTCATATGTGTCGAGAGATACTTGTAAACTTTTCACTTTATTTTCTAAATCATCAATTTGCTTTCGTTGATAATCAATTATTCTTTGTAACTCACGAATTGTGAATCCTTGATCGTATAGCTCTTCTCCCTGTGATGATAAATCATGAATAAGGTTATGTTCTTCGGGTAGCTAAATATATGGCCACTTTCAAAGAAGAGGACCTTCGTGTCCTTGATTACGAAATTCTGCATGATTTTGAGGACCAAACCTATACCCCCATTCTTTAGGAGATCATATATCTACACATCGGTGAAAGGATATCTTGTACAAAAACTTTTTAAATGAAATATAGTGCTATTTGATTATTATTTGGTATTGATCTTTCAACTTGAAAAAACTATCGAATTAAAGTTCTTCCTAATCCTTTATGTTTTAAGTCAGAAAGATTTAATGGTGCTATTTCTTTCGCTCTTCTTGTAACTCGAAAGAGAACATCACAAACAAAATGATTTGGACATAGATTTTTTATTCCTTTCATTGATAATGTTTATCCTTCTAATCCCTCTAGTTCTAATTCTTAGTGAAATAAAAATGCTGATCCGGATTGTGCAGATTGAGCATTCTGTTCATAAAAAATCCTTTGAGATTTAGCATGATCAAGGTCATTATCCACATTTGGCATTCTTGCCATGTTTTACTTTCAAATTTTCAAAACAAAGACATTACTTTTAAATCATTCAATCCATATCATTGAGGTCATTTAATCTCCATAACTCAAATGAATCCATATCATTGACATCATTCAATCCACATCATTGACATCATTCAATCCACATAATTCAGATGAATCCACATGATTCAAATGAATCCAAATAGTGGACATCATTTAATCCACCTAATACAAATATGGATAGATAAAAAAATAAGTATATAAACAGGTAAACAAATAGATAGATATATATGGTGATAAATAGATAAACTGATTGATAGATAGGTAGATATGATGATAAATAAATAAAAAGATAAATAGATAGAATGATGAATGTATGAATAGAAATATAGATGGACTTATTGATTGATTGATAGATACATAGATAAGTATATCGATAATGATCATAATATTTCATATTACATCCATCATAATCACTTAAGGTAAAAATCCTTCATAACTACTTCATATCAAAATCCATCATAATCACTTCATCTTAAAGCCACATTATCACTTCATGTATCATAAAAACACGTCAACTTAAAGAACTTGTGTAAGAAAAGACTTGAATGATGTGTGTGTGACTCTCCTCCCATCTATATATACCCTATTGTACTCTAAAAATAGCAATGATATGGAATGTTCTAGTGTTACCATGTGGCCATCATGCAACACTCATCCCCATCACTATAGAATACCTTAGGGTATCCCCTGAGCTTGGGACCTTGGCTAGCTGGCCCTTGTCCCTCTCACACATAGAATGATCCCTATGGACCAATGTCATGATCCTTGGCCAACTAGCCAATGCCCCAAGCTTGGGGGATACCCTAAGGTATTCTATAGTGATGGGGATGAGTGTTGCATGAGGGCCACATGGAAGCACTAGAACATTCCAGATCATTGCAATTTTTAGAGTACAAGAGGGTATATATGGATGGGAGGAGAGTCACACACATAGAATGATCCCTATGGACCAATTTCATAATCCCTATGGATCAATGTCGACAACATGTTATATAATAGTAAATAAATAATTGAATTTTACACAATGGTAAAAAATACTTTTGATTAATAAACATGTTCCTTGATAATCATTCATTTTATTATGGTTTTAATCCATCACTATTGGATATCTTCAAACCATAACAAACAAGGTTTGACAATACTCTAAGCAACTTATGTGCGTCTATTCTTTTTTATACATCTTTATCACATGCTAGTTTTAATGCATACTTGAACTTATAAATCCCATTTTTATCAATGGGGTAACTATCTAAATCTATGTATTTCAAAAATTGCAAAAGAAGTATTGCTATCATAGAGGTCTCTTGACTTTTCATGAATGGTGGAGGGCAAGTGGACATGCATTCTAGTACAATCCACTAATACTTTCATCTCCACTCATTTCTATTTGATATGTCCAGATCTGGTAACTTTGGAAAACTTTTTTTTGTGGGAAAATGTGTTGCTCCTCAAAAATCATATAGTTTGGTGTACACATGCTCATCTTCAAACTGCAACATTATGTTGCATGGATGGAGATCATTGTGGATATATAACGAATGTGTAAGAATGAAATTGTTCGTAACAATATATTGATCAACTTCCAAGTATTTATCTTCACTGTAACTATATCCCCTTGTCTGTCTTTGATACTTCTTCTTTGTGGTATGTTTGAATACTCTTTGTTCATTTTCTCGAGCCACATGTCCAACATGCCACCATTCCATAATCTGAAAATAAGGAATGGGCTTTTTCTATGATGTCTAGCTAATGCAAGCGGATTGATTATTCCACTATGGGTGATAGACAATATGGTGGGCTCATTCATTGTTTCATTCCCTCGTGTTTGTAAGTTGTCACCATATAGTTTGAATTAATTTTCTACAAAACTTTTGCTGATGAACCTCGAGTGGGTTATTCTGACTTTATGGACCATTCCATATGTTCCTTCCCCCACGAGAGCTACATCTTTGAATTGAACAGATGAATATGGGAGCAAACATAGGTTGTTGGATGTTTGGTCTCCCATATTGGCATACATATCTGCACATAGATATATTGTTGCTGCTCTTGTTGGTATCTCTACCTATTCTAGAGTTTCGTGTCTCACCCTCTTTCCTCTCTTCATCGTTCGGTAGTGTAAATCGACAAATTTGAGTTTCTTGATAAATCTTGGCATATTCACACATTCCTGGCACATAAACCTTGGATGTTGAATCTCCAATATTCAATTGCATAATTGCACATGGATATATTGTTGCACCTATCATTGGTCGCTTTAGTTATTCAATAGTATCATGTCTCACTCTATTTCCTATCTTCATCATTTGGTAGTGTAAGTTGACAAATTTGATTTGATTTTGTTATGATATCCAATGCAAAGGATTATGCCACTTTTACTATTTGTCCAAAGATGCGAGTGAGCTTGACATTTTTTCACCTAGTACTTGTGCTCCTCTTGATACAATTCCAAATTGACCTTCGATGTTGATGTATGCTATTCTACATAGCAGTTCGATGAACTCCTTGTAATTTGATACATCCATTTCTACTATGACCTGGTCCTATCACATTCCATACATCTACAAGTAGACAAATTCTTCTAAAAACTTTCAATCATGCTTATTTATTTTACCTACCATTTGTGCAAATATAAGGAATAAACTATCATATAAAATTAGAATTTTGATCAATACTAAATATTTAAACATTAATCTAATTAATAAAAGCAATAATAAAAGATAAAACTCATAAAAAATTTGATAGATGCTTGAATAAATTTTTAATTAGACATATAAATAGATAAATCAATAAGTGTATGGATAGATAGATTAAGATATAGATAAATAAATGGATAGATAGATAGATAGATAGATAGATAGATAGATAGATAGATAGATAGATAGATAGATAGATCTATATATAGATAAATAAATGATAGATAGATGAATAATTGAATGGATAGATCAATAAGTGTCTGTATAGATAGATCAATATACAGATAAATAAATGATAGATAGATCAATAATTGAATGGATAGATAATTGAATAGATAGATAGATCTATATACAAATAAATAAATGATAGATAGATGAAGAATTAAATGGATAGATAATTGAATAGATAGATAGATGAATACATATATAGATGACTAAGTGCATGGATAAATACATGAATATATCTATATGTATAGATAGACGTGTAGATAGGTAGACGAATAATTTCATGGATAGACAAATGAATATATTGAGAGATAGATATATACAAATAGATAGGTAGATAGACTGATAGATAAATAGACCAATCAATAAATGAATAAATGAATGAATAAATGAAAAAAAAAAATATAAACAATATGATAATTATATATATATATATATATAGAGAGAGAGAGAGAGAGAAATTAATTAAAATCTTGAAGTGAATATATGTAACTACTAAGAATGTAAGAGTCAAAGAATCATAAATTCATAATAGTTCATATACACTTCCTATACTATGTATGATTCTTGTCATATCAATGTATATAAATATTGTGATAGTACGAGTCAAAGAATCAGATAATCACAATAGTTTCTATACAATTTGTGACCCTATACTATGTGTAATTATGTTCATGTTAATCCAAGTGACTATTATGAGAGTAAGATTCAAACAATCTGACAATTATAATTGTCCGTGCACACTCTCTACACTATTGAGAGAGTAGCGATCAAGGTGGGGATTCAAACAATCTCAATAGTTCTATTGCTTATAGTGATATAATACTTTAAGAGTAAGAATTGATGTAGTGAGTAAAACAATCATAGTAGCATTTATTTTAAATTTGATTCATCAAAGTATACAAGTAAGAAATGCTTTCAGGAGTCGAACATGTTTACTATTGATGACTAAAAAACATAAAAACCAATCACATGAATACAAATCAAACATATGTAAAAGATGCAGATGTGAATCATAACATGTGCATGACACACAATAAACATAACAATAAAATAGAAAATAAATGAAAAATAAATCGATACCTGAATGATATGGTGAGGAAGCTATATGAATGCTATGGTAGTAGTAAAGCTTTGCCAACTTGCTAGAAAGCATGTGTGCAATGAGCTTTTTGATCGAATGAAAAAATATGTAATTTCTACTTAGAAATAGCTTTTCAATCAAAAGCACTTTTGATCAAAAAATATTTAATAAAAAAGTAATATTTGATTTTTATTCAAAAATCCTTGAATGTTTTGAATATATTCAGTATTTTTCTATTATTCAATCGAATAAATGCAACACTAGCATTATCATGTGTGGCAACATATGCTAAATCGATCTCTCCAATAGCGAGTCTCTTCCTCACGTAATGATGGTGCACCTCAATGTGCTTTGTGAAAGCATGGAACACAAGGTTCTACACAATTTCCAACATACTCTGAATGTCAATAGAGATGGCGGTGGTAGAATATTGAGCAACACCCAAATTAGCCAAAAGGTGTCAGAGCCATGCATATGCAATAGTAGCTATTAAAGATTACCTATGCTTAGCCTCAATCTAGAATTGGCTAGAGTAGGCTGCTTCTTGTTCAACCAAGGTATGCATGAGCTACCAAGTATGAAGCAAAAACCACTAGTGGCAGCATGAGTATCATAGCAAACAAATGAATCTAAGTCAAAAAAAGCATCTAAGTATGGCAGTTATGATCCTCCCGTGGGATAAAACAATATCGGTAATCGAGTACCACTGAAGTAGAAAAATATGTGCTTAATGTTCTGCCAATGCTTGACACCTCGACTATGCATAAACCTGGTCATAGGGGAAAAACAAAGCTGAATATCAAATCAAGTTATGCATAGGTAAATTAAGCATTCAATAGCCTATTTATAGAAAACAATATAGAATGCATCTCCACCATCATGAAGACTCAACCATAAACATTTTTCCATGGGAGTGGCAATAGGTTTGCAATCTTCAAGGCCAAAAGACTGCAATAATGTTTCAACATATTTTTTTGACACAATACTATCCCCCATCAACTTGCATAAATTGAATGGCCAAATAATGATGCAAATGCAATAATGTTTCATTATATCTTTTCGACACAATACTATCCCCCATCAACTTGCATAAATTGAATGCCAAAATAATCATGCAAATTCCCTAAATCTGACATCTCAAAAGAGGCATGCAAATCAGTCTTAAATTTAGTAATATGCTTCTTGTTAGGACCAATGAATAGAATAACATCAAAATATATGACAATGACAGCAAGTACATCATCTGTGCACTTAAGATATAAGGTGCTCTCAGTTGGACTATTTTCAAATCCATGTGATAGAAAGTAGGCATATATCTTTTAGATACCAAACAAGTGGTGCTTGCATCAATCCATACAATGCCTTTTTCAGCCAGCATTTTTATTTTCATATCCTTTCTCAGCAAAGCCAGAGGGTTGAAATACATAAACTTCTTCATGTCTATCACCATTCAAAAATAAAATTTTAATCTTGAACAAATGCACATTCCAACCATGATGAGCTATAAGTGCACAAATGCTACGGACAATTGTCATTCAGCACATGGGACAAAGGCCTCATCAAAATCAGTGATCTTCTCTTGAGATAAACCTTTGGCAACAACAAACCCAACGTTCAAAATTGAGTGTACCATATTTTGACTGGTTTCAGTGAATCGGATGAAGTAGAAGACTCATTCTTTTCCAATTTTAAATTTGAAGGTGATGGCAACTATCTATCAAATGCATTGGTAGTGGATGATAGCTTTGTAGACAATGCAGAAGAGGACAATGATGAAGGTGCATATTTCTATCTATTAAAGTGCACACAAGGTATACAAATTACTATGAAGAGTGTAGTGGATGCTTGGAATAACTTGATAGCTTCAAGAATTGTGTAGTGGGTTTATTCATGAGAGACTTGAAGAAAATGTCTACAGGTTGCTAGAAACAAGACCACCAACTTATATGTATTCCCATCTTGTAAGATGCATTAAAATACTTATGTCACCAGTCCACGATTGTACATACATGTTTACCATTAATGGTGATGTCTATGAGGACATTTACAATAATATGCCTTGAAATTTGTAATATCCATGTGATGATGGACAACTTTTTTGTCTAGCACTATGTAGTACACGAATTGACTACTAGATAATTATAAACTAGTTTCTTAATTAATCATTTCTTTGCTGAGAAGTTGAATCAAGTGGTGGAGTGCTTATTTTATTTGGTGAGGGCTTGCCCCTAGCACAATTTTTAACTGTTGGGTGTGTATAGAAGTGTGAGAGACACATGAAAAGCACACACAAGGAGCACAAATGTAGTAAGACACACAGAGAAGATGGATGGCTGGAATAGCTCTCTCAATCCATGATGTTCAAAACTAAAGTAAGAGCTCAATAATATCCCTAAGTACAAAGTACCACCACATGAGTGAATCATGTATGTGGTAACATGGGGAAAAAACATCTAGCCAACACTAGAGTAAAAAGTGCCCATGTATAGGGGAAAGGTCCACATTAAAGCTAATCGAGGAACACATAAGTGTAACAAACCCCGTAGAGCAAATGATATGAACACATACATGGAGTGACCATCCTTTGCAAGGTAATAAGCCTAAAGCTTTGTGAAAAGCTTCAAAATTTTCCCATGGAAGAGCTTTAGTGAATATGTCTACCACATTATCTTGTGTAAGCACATATACCAAATCAACATCTCCTACATGAAGGCTCTCTCACATAGTGATAATGCACCTCAATATGTTTGTTCTATGCATGAAGCATTGGGTTCTGTGAAACAACCAATGCACTCTAACTATCAGTAAGAATATGCATAGCAATATCAATCTCCATGCAAAGATCCATCTATAGGCCTCTCAGCCATATACACTCCATTGCAGTTGTGAAAACTGCCCTCTACTTAGCTTCACAACTCGATGTCACCACTGTCGGTTGCTTCTTACTCAACCAAGATATGCATGAGCCTCCAAGGAAAAAGCAATTACCACTAGTGGACATGCAAGTATCATAACAACGTGCCCAATCACTATCTGTAAAAGCATGCAAGCATGGTTGAATATCTCTTCCATAAAAGAGACCTAAACTCAAAGTGCCTTTGAGATATCTAAACACGTGTTTCACTGCTTGCTTAGTGCCAGAGCTATGCATGAATCGACTCAACTGGGAAACTACATATTGTATATCCAACCTTGTGTTGCATGCATATATAAGACACCCCAAAGCTTTTTGATAAAGAGAAGTGTCAAATGCATCACTAGAATTCTCAACTGAGAACCTAAATCCTATCTCAATTGGTGTAGAAACTGGCTTGCAATCCTCAAAGTCAAAACAATTTAGTAGTTTTTTAACATTCTTTCCTTGATGCATAACAACTCCCCCTCAGCAGATACAAATTGGATGCCAAAATAGTAGCTCAAAAGACCAAAATAAGTGACATCAAAAGTATGCTACAAATCATCCATAAGAATATCAACTTCTATATCACATGATCCACTCAAAAGTATGTCATCAACATAAAGAACAAATCAATGTACGATCAGCCCCATCTTTGTGCACATAGAGTGTGCTTTCAATTGGACTACATGTGAATCCAAGAGCAATCAAGTGCTTATGGATTTTGTCATATCATGACATGGAGCTTGCTTGAGACCATACAAGGCTTTATGCAAGTGACAAACCATATGCTCTTTCCATTTCATGGAAAATCCAAGAGGTTGCTTCACATAGACCTCTTCTTGAAAATCACCATTCAAGAAAATTGTTTTTATAAAATACCTCTTTCATGAAGAAAAGCATTAAACTCATGTGACATGTATTCATCACCACAATCCGTGCGTAGAGTCCAAAATGTGTTTGAAGAAAAATTTTTAGCCATAGCTAAAAATGCTTTGAAGCAATAAAATACCTCATTCTTTGCTTTCATAGGATACACCCATGTATGGTGAGTAGCATCACCAATGAAGGTAACAAAATATACATGCTTCCCAAACGATGGAGTCTTGATGTGACCACATACATCACTATGAACAAGTTGCAATTTTCTTGTAGTGTGTGTATGACTATCTTTTGAAAAAGAAGCATGATCCATTTTTCCAAGAATGCAACCTTTAGATGCATGATTTTTAGTGGACTCAAATGTTGGAAAAACAATAACCATGTCCTTCTTTTGCAAGTAAAGCAAACGATTGAAGGTCAACTGACCAAAATGAGCATGCAAAAGCTCCATTTGAGCCATGGAAGAAGTATGAGCAACCAAGGCATTTGACGAAGCCCTCTTGTATGTATCCATGCAATAAAAACCATTACATAATGTACCAGACATCACGATAATATCACCATTGCTAAAATCATGAAACCATACACATATCATCAACAAAGTGTACATGAAGTCTAGCTTTGGCAATCAACGGAACTAAAATTAAGCTCTTCTTGATACCAGGTACATACAATGCATTTTTCAAGAGAATCACACCTCCATTTGCAGGTGTAGCTCAATTTCTCCTACTCCAATGATAGGATAAGAGGCATTGTTTGCACACACCACATGTCCCCCTTTAGGTGCATCTTTCAAAGATGAAAAAAACCTTTTGCATGAAGTTATGTGCTTTAGGCACCAGTTTCAAAGAACCAATCCAAATCAGCCTCACTCACAACCATACATTTAGAATGCAAAGATGCATCATAATGACATGTAACAACACATGCCCAATAATCTTGAGCCATGTTAGCTTCATCATTCTTTGCATTTGCTTAATTTTCAACAATAGACATGCCGGATTCCTGCTTCTTTTCATTGCTCTTAGCAAGCTTTCTATACTCATCAATAGTATGAAAAGCCTTGCGGCAATATTTGCATCTCTTCTTCTTTTGCGAATCAGCATCATTAGATAAATAAGTGGATGAGGAAGGTTGAGGCTTTGGTTTTGATGAACCCAAAGCTGAACCATACTTGCTTTTCCCTTTTTGTGAGATAGCAAGTTCTTGAGTTCCCTAAATCAAACCACTCATATTCACTCTAGATTGCTTTTCTTGCAAAAGAAGAGACACAATCTCATCAAATTCATACATATTGAGATTCCCTTTTGTAACCAAATGGAGTGTAGTGGCAAAGATCTAAAAAGTTTTTGACAATCCTTTCAACAATGTAGAGATGAGTGATGCATCTAGAATAATCTCATCTATGCTTGTCAAGTGCTCTTTCAAGTCCTTGATGCGTGTCACATACACATCCACATACTCATTTTTAGCCATACATACATCCTCAAGTTGCTTCCTCAAGTATGCAACACGTGCTTCAGTACACACGACATACAAAGAAGCAAGAGTGTCATATACCTATCTTGATGTAGGACACGACCGAATGTGTGGAACTATATGATGCTTCACAAAAGTGCAATCAATGCATGAGGTTGAGCATCTTTTCTGTCCTATCTAAGTTGCTCTCGTGTAGGGGGAGAAACCACTGTACCTGAAGAAGAAGCTTTATCTATGACGGTAGATTGTGAAGTAGAAGAACCTGTGGGTCTTTGATCTACATCTACCACTATGTTCCAAAATTGTTTCGCAACAAGAACATGCTTCATCATGTAAGAAAACATTGGATAGTTGGTTCCATCATGCTTATTTTCAGCTTGAAGAATGCCAAACAAGTCATTGTAGCCCGCCATTCACTAAAGAATAAGAATGTGACAAAACCTTTATTTCAACAAAGGCTAAATGGATGTTGAAATTTCATCTCACAAACCATCACTCTGATGGCAATTCTAACTACATGAATCACTTTGAAATGGGGGTAAAATCCCAATGCAACTGATGGAAATGTTTCTTTGCTGCTCAAATTCACTGTTCTATGTTGTGAAGTTGATTTGTAGTGTTAAAAGTGTGTGTGCGCCATGACGCGAAAAACCAAAACTTGAGAAGGAGTTGAACTTGATCTTATACCACTGTTAGGTGTGTGCAGAAGTGTGAGAGACACACGAGAAGCACACACAAGGATCACAAATGCGACAAGATGCACGAAGAAGATGGATGGCTAGAATAGCTCTGTTGCTCTAGCACAATGGTGAGAACCACGTTAAGAAGCTCCACCTCCTTAATGTCAATCCGCGGAAGAGATAGGAGTGATATGAAGATCGTGAATGTGAGATGAAGTGAGAGTGAAGGTGAGAAGCATAGAAATGCACACACACATACACACACACTACGAAGAGACAAGCAAGACACAATGGAAGGTGAGAAATCAACTCTATTACTCAAGAACACTATTCCAAGCTCAAAAGAACTCTAACCTCAAACAAGCTAACCTCAAAAATGAGCTCTCTAGCTCTTTTTATAGTTTCTAGACTAGTTTTGACCGGTTTCACATCTAGTGACCGGCATAGTTAAAAATTAGGTCCTAGATGCTATTTGGAGGGGTAAACGGTGTCTAAAAATAACGAAAATTGATACGCTTGTTCTACCTAAGCTCCTCAAGCTCGAGGACTCCTCGGCTTGCACAAAATGGAGCTAGAAATTAAGAAAAGGGTTTTTTCTATGTTACATATGTTACATTAGTGATGAAAATCACTGTTGGAGGTCTTTGAAAAGTATTTCTAAAACATGATTCTTTGAAAAAAGATTTGACTGGCTCCTTGCTCCATTGTTACATGCTTCCACGTCGTCTGTGCCTCTGGCTGCTTCCAACACCCCCCTCCCTCTCGCTTCTGTCGTCCCTGACAGAACCTTGTTGTGAGGTCTGCCGGATATAGTTCTGTAGGAGGTCTTGAGCGAGGGTGTGCTCGGAGATACGAATGCCTCAGGCCAGATCGGCCTCGAGTTTCTCCCAGTCTATAGGTTGCGATTCTTCTGGTGGCGGGAGCTGATAGTGTGTGGAATAGACCATTCATTCACAGGCAAATAAGTGTAATAAATGTGTAGGCCTGCTTATGAATACCTCGGAATGGTATTCCTAGAAGCCGGTTGTGAACATCTCTTCGAACGTCTGCTTGTAGCACGCCGGTAGGTACTTTATTCTGCAATGCCAGGCATAACACACCCGTAGCGATGGCGTTGTACTCATATCATATACCAGGTCGAAATTGCCATGCTCAAAGCCCGGGGTGTTTACATGAGGTGCCTTGACGCGTCGGAAGACTTTAAAAATCATTTGCATCATGTCAAAGATTTTGACAGTCATGTGCGCCGCTATATCATCCATATGCTTTAATCTAGGGAGCCAGTGGCGAATTGTAGCCATCATGTAGCCTACAGTTGGTAACTCGATGGGTGGCTTAAAATAGGGGTAATTCAACCAGTCCTGGCACTGCTTATTGTTTTGTACCTTAATAGCAAAGGCTGTCCAGGAGCAGCGCCGTGGTACTGGTCCCCAACATGGGTTGTACTTTAAGTGCAAAGGTGCCTTTACCCATGTACTCATCATTTCTGGATACTTCTGTAGTAAATTTTTGCGCCACTCTGGTTGATAGATCTCTCCTTGCTATGCATCAAGTGGCAAATCGTCCTCTTCGAATTGAGTCGCATGCGATGGTTTATTACCGGTTTCTTTCTCAATGGCTAACTGGTATTCAGCCATTAACATAAAATACGGTTTATACTGTAGCTCATGCCCAGATATGTATCGTCACGGGGCCAAATGAGCAAAGAATGGAGACTGTAAAATTCTTTCTTCTATCATCGCCATGGCATGTAATTGTGCCTCTACTCTAGCTGAGTGTGTTGTCCCAAGTTCCTCAATAGTCTTCATCCATGCGGGGGTCGGGAGTTCATAAGTCATCTGGCCTTCGGCCGTGACGCGTCCGCTTGGGATGGGTTGTGGCTCATACGCCTCTTCAAACGTTTCCTCCATCGGGATGGTGACAGTTTCTTCCTCAGCTGGTAGCTCAGGTGGGGAATCTGGCCGTGGTGGTGCTTCATATACTGCAATCCTTGATTCAAGGTTTGATACCTGGGCCCGTAGTGCGTTGAGTTCCTCTAAGATGTCAGGAGAGGGGTCCACAGGTGCTGGTATGTCTTGGTGTGCCAGTGCTCGTAACTGGAGTAATTTATGATGTTCTTTGAGTTTCTGTAACTCCTCGTTCATGCGGTTGTATTCATCTAGCAGTCTTACATGATCTTCTAGCAGCATCCTCATCGAGTCTGAGGGAATGGCTTTGAACCGGCTAGGACTGAGTGGTTGGTCTGGGTGGTCGAGCGCTGCTTCTAAGTTTTCTCGGTTATGATCCTATAAGCACTGTTTTCTTCCTTGGCGGCTGCTAGGTGTCTTCGTAGTAAGCCCATGTTTCGTGTTAGCATTGCATTGCGGACTGTCTGGGCTCTTAATAAGTTATCCAGGTCAACAGTGGCTTCCTTGGTCTTTTCTTCGCTTTCTAGTTCCAATTTGTGATATGCCTCGCGTAATTCCTGGTATCGGGTGTTCAGAGAGGCATTTTCAATAGATAATAAATTAAGCTGCGACTGTAAGTCAGTGGTTGTCCTCTGCAGCTGCTGATAATTATCGCCAAGAGATGTGTACTCATCTCTTACTTGCGTCATACACATGAACATCTGTCAAAATGCATTATCTATCGTGGGTGATAGTATTAATGGGGTGCTAAATGAAGATGCAGTGGGTGTAGATGCAACGGGAATGGGGAATGGGGGTGGGAAGGTGGATGCTGTGGTGATTGTGGAAAATTGTGTGGTGCCTAAATATGTTTGTGCTGTGAGTGAAGTGAGTGATGGTGCAGTGGGTGGTGAGATGTCCATGTCAGTGGACGTGTCCAGTGCGGTGACGGTGCCAAATTTGGTGTTGCTCTAGCACAATGGTGAGAACCACGTTAAGAAGCTCCACCTCCTTAATGTCAATCCGCGGAAGAGATAGGAGTGATATGAAGATCGTGAATGTGAGATGAAGTGAGAGTGAAGGTGAGAAGCATAGAAATGCACACACATACACACGCACTACGAAGAGACAAGCAAGACACAATGGAAGGTGAGAAATCAACTCTATTAATCAAGAACACTATTCCAAGCTCAAAAGAACTCTAACCTCAAACAAGCTAACCTCAAAAATGAGCTCTCTAGCTCTTTTTATAGTTTCTAGACTAGTTTTGACCGGTTTCATATCTAGTGACCGGCATAGTTAAAAATTAGGTCCTAGATGCTATTTGGAAGGGTAAACGGTGTCTAAAAATAACGAAAATTGATACGCTTGTTCTACCTAAGCTCCTCAAGCTCGAGGACTCCTCGGCTTGCACAAAATGGAGCTAGAAATTAAGAAAAGAGTTTTTTCTATGTTACATATGTTACATTAGTGATGAAATCACTGTTGGAGGTCTTTGAAAAGTATTTCTAAAACATGATTCTTTGAGAAAAGATTCGACTGGCTCCTTGCTCCGTTGTTACATGCTTCCACGTCGTCTGTGCCTCTGGCTGCTTCCAACACCCCCCTCCCTCTCGGTTCTGTCGTCCCTGACAGAACCTTGTTGTGAGGTCTGCCGGATATAGTTCTGTAGGAGGTCTTGAGCGAGGGTGTGCTCGGAGATACGAATGCCTCGGGCCAGTTCGGCCTCGAGTTTCTCCCAGTCTATAGGTTGCGGTTCTTGAGGTGGCGGGAGCTGATAGTGTGTGGAATAGACCATTCGTTCACAGGCAAATAAGTGTAATAAATGTGTAGGCCTGCTTATGAATACCTCGGAATGGTATTCCCAGAAGCCGGTTGTGAACATCTCTTCGAACGTCTGCTTGTAGCACGCCGGTAGGTACTTTATTCTGCAATGCCAGGCATAACACATCCGTAGTGATGGAATTGTACTCATATCATATACCAAGTCGAAATTGCCATGCTCAAAGCCGGGGGTGTTTACATGAGGTGCCTTGACGCATCGGAAGACTTTAAAAATCATTTGCATCATGTCAAAGATTTTGACAGTCATATGCGCCGCTATATCGTCCATATGCTTTAATCTATGGAGCCAGTGGCGAATTGTAGCCATCATGTAGCCTACAGTTGGTAACTCGATGGGTGGCTTAAAATAGGGGTAATTCAACCAGTCCTGGCACTGCTTATTGTTTTGTACCTTAATAGCAAAGGCTGTCCAGGAGCGGCGCCGTGGTACTGGTCCCCAACATGGGTTGTACTTTAAGTGCAAAGGTGCCTTTACCCATGTACTCATCATTTCTAGATACTTCTGTAGTAAATTTTTGTGCCACTCTGGTTGATAGATCTCTCCTTGCTGTGCATCAAGTGGCAAATCGTCCTCTTCGAATTGAGTCGCATGCGATGGTTTCTTACCGGTTTCTTTCTCAATGGCTAACTGGTATTCAGCCATTAACATAAAATACGGTTTATACTGTAGCTCATGCCCAGATATGTATCGTCGCGGGGCCAAATGAGCAAAGAATGGAGACTGTAAAATTCTTTCTTCTATCATCACCATGGCATGTAATTGTGCCTCTACTCTAGCTGAGTGTGTTGTCCCAAGTTCCTCAATAGTCTTCATCCACGCGGGGGTCAGGAGGTCGTAAGTCATCTGGCCTTCGGCCGTGACGCGTCCGCCTGGGATGGGTTGTGGCTCGTACGCCTCTTCAAACGTTTCCTCCACCGGGATGGTGACAGTTTCTTCCTCAGCTGGTAGCTCAGGTGGGGAATCTGGCCGTGGTGGTGCTTCATATACTGCAATCCTTGATTCAAGGTTTGATACCTGGGCCCGTAATGCGTTGAGTTCCTCTAAGATGTCAGGAGAGGGGTCCACAGGTGCTGGTATGTCTTGGTGTGCCGGTGCTCGTAACTGGAGTAATTTATGATCTTCTTTGAGTTTCTGTAACTCCTCGTTCATGCGGTCGTATTCATCTAGCAGTCTTACATGATCTTCTAGCAGCATCCTCATCGAGTCTGAGGGAATGGCTTTGAACCGGCTAGGACTGAGTGGTTGGTCTGGGTGGTCGAGCGCTGCTTCTAAGTTTTCTCGGTTCTGATCCTGTAAGCGCTGGTTTTCTTCCTTGGCGGCTTCTACGTGTCTTCGTAGTAAGCCCATGTTTCGTATTAGCGTTGCATTGCGGACTGTCTGGGCTCTTAATAAGTTATCCAGGTCAGCAGTGGCTTCCTTGGTCTTTTCCTCGCTTTCTAGTTCCAATTTGTGATATGCCTCGCGTAATTCCTGGTATCGGGTGTTCAGAGAGGCATTTTCAATAGATAATAAATTAAGCTGCGACTGTAAGTCAGTGGTTGTCCTCTACAGCTGCTGATAATTATCGCCAAGAGATGTGTACTCATCTCTTACTTGCGTCATACACATGAACATCTGTCGAAATGCATTATCTATCGTGGGTGATAGTATTAATGGGGTGCTAAATGAAGATGCAGTGGGTGTAGATGCAACGGGAATGGGGAATGGGGGTGGGAAGGTGGATGCTGTGGTGATGGAAAATTGTGCAGTGCCTAAATATGTTTGTGCTGTGAGTGAAGTGAGTGATGGTGCAGTGGGTGGTGAGATGTCCATGTCAGTGGACGTGTCCAGTGCGGTGACTGTGAATATGGGTGTGACTGTGGGTGCTTGTGCTGGTGTAAATACGGGATTTACAAAGGTTGAGGAGTAATTTACAGGTGGACTGGCTGGTGCAGCTTGGTGGAAAGGGGAAATAGGGGTTACAGTGGGTCGGGGAGGTGAGACGGGGGAGAAGGTTAATGGCGGTGGGAATGGGAAAAGGGGTCTTGGAGTTGTGGGGAAGGATGGAAAAGCTGGATGGAGGAATGGGTTGAATGGAAAGGTGGATGTGTGAGGGGGTAGACTAGGTCTAATGGGTGCAGGAATTGTGGGCTGAGTGGTCGTAAAGACGATTTCTGCTACGCCACCGGCGAATGAAGATGTTGGTCTGGGGGAAGGAGGGTGAAGAGGGGAGGCTGGATGGACGGGCGGTGATGGAGGAGCGGTTGGGGTGGTCGGTACTTCAGTTACTACTGAGGTATGTACAGTTGTAGCGCGGGGTGGGGAATCTACAAGGATGGTTTCTGCTGCCAACGAACTTTCGGGGACGAGGCGTGCCTCCCTCGCTTGTTCGGAAGACTGTGCTCCTGTTGGTACACGCATGTATTCGTCGGGCTTTGAAAGTAGTCGTACTCGGCGGGGGTCAAACTGTGGTAGTGGCTTTCTTTGCAAGTACCTGAGCGCTTCGTTGGAGCCTACTGATTTGACTAACTCGCGGAATCCTTTGATGTATGCGTCTTCGAATCTGCCTGTGACAAGTTCCCATTCTATTATGGCTTGACTCTCTTCCTCGGTCATTTTTTTGCATGTCCAAACTTTTTCCATAGTTCTATACAGGTTCTTAATAGCCAGTGTGTAAGCTGCTGCTTCGTAAGTTTCATCTTCATGGGTACTTGTATCACCATGTGTGTCTGTTTGTTGGCCTTGGCCATCTGTCTGTTCATGCTCTTGGGATTCCTGAGTTCCCTGGCTAGCTTCGTCATCTCCTTCGTCGTCATCGGTTGCTGTTCTTTCATCATCAGAGCTAGACACAATCTGTCCTTGTGGCTGATCCCTAGGTGTGGTAGGGTAGCTAGGTCTTTCATATTCTTGAGAAAACAATTGTCCTTCTGAAAATTGGAACTCATTGGAGAATGCATTGGGCATTTCAAAATCAAAAGTTGGATCCAGTGGTGCTGTTTGTTCTGCTTCTAAATGTGGTATTGGAAAAGAGAAAGCTTTCGCACCAATAGTGGTGGGAATTTCAACTGCTGTGGTGATAGGTTATGTGGTTGTGGCTGCTTGGGGTGCAACCGTACTGGTGGTGCCCTCCGATGTAACTGGTCTTGATAACCGTATACGAATTGGTGGTACCGTGGGAGTGGCTGCGGTCGATGACTGCTCTGGAGATGGTTGTGGTGAGGGTGATTCTGGGACTTGTAGGCACGGGATAGTTCCTCTCATGCGTTTTTCGGCTCTGCCTTTGCTAGCCTTTCTAGCTTTCTTAGTGGTCCCTTTGAATGCTTTCAGTTCCTCACTTGTCATGGCGCGCTCAATCCGTAAGCCATACGCCAAGCACATATATATGATCCTGGTGAGGGCGCAGCATCCATTGATTACCTTCTTTCGTTCCCATCTATGTTGTGCCAAATAGAGCTGATCAATTATTTAGCTAGCTAGATCAACCGTTTGAGGTCTAGTACATGCTAAGTATAATCCAAACCAGATTCTTTTGTGGGGCATGGTAAAACAATCCTGAGCTGGGAAAGCAAAATGCTGCATGCATATCCGCAATGGCTTGGAAAGCTCAGGGGTTATAGCTAAAATATCCTCCCACTTAGTTACATCACCACGTTTCATCTGCTCTGGGACTAGCCGTTCTCTCTCCGTCGGAGTGTGTGTTCCATGTATTTTGAGAGCTGCGCGAATTAAATCTTTGGACAAATAAAACCTTCTGAATGGAGGGTCATTTACCAAGGATGGTAACATGAATGTGCCGGGTAAATCCTTGTTCTCTGAAGCTGTCAAGGTGGTTACTAGGTAAAAGCATCTGTAAAAGTCGGGTTTAGGCAGAGGGTCACTAAAATATTCTGTAAATCCCGCTCGTGCCCAAACGTGCGTTAAATCTTGGGTATTCTGTAGTCCTTCAAATTCTCATGAAAAGAACTGGTACTTGGTCCATGTACGAAGATCAAATGCCAAATTGGCCTCAAAGATGAAATCAGCGTCTGCTAAGGGTCCTGCTAGGCCTTGAAACTAGTGAGAATTACGATGAATCTTCTCAGTATATCCTCTAGGAGGATCATCGATTGGCATGGGTCCTGGAAAACCTTGAAACTCTGGTGGTTGCATCGTCGGATAAGATTCCGCGAGTAATTCTCCAATATGGGCCATTGGTGTGCTTGGGCCAGCTTCTGATGGTCCTTCTTCGGTTTGCATGATGACTGACGAGCTAATGGAAAAGATCTGCTACAAAAGATTAACACATTAGCATGGAAATTAATTATGATCCCATTAAGGTGAGACCGCAATCCCTTTCCATAACCGATGTGTAACCCGTGTAGCCAGGTGTCGTGAAGTGATTGATGCAATGATTTTTTTGTTGCAAAACTAATGCAGGTCTCTAGACACCTACATGCTCAGATTATGCATACATTTCTTGATGAGCTTTTATCATGCATGATGTGGGGTTATGGTGTGTGAATTTATACAAGGTTTGGTTGAGGGTGAATTATTACAAGGGTGGAGTTTAAACGGGGGGGGAGAATTGTTAGATAAGGGGGTACAAGAAGACGTCTCGATACGTTTCGGTATCCATTTCCTAAGAGTCTTTGAGTGGGTGGTGTGTTTCTGCTGAGGGACAAAAAGTGGTATCGGGTTCGGTGGTATTGAAG
Organism: Ceratopteris richardii; assembly: GCA_020310875.1. Classification (NCBI taxonomy): domain Eukaryota; kingdom Viridiplantae; phylum Streptophyta; class Polypodiopsida; order Polypodiales; family Pteridaceae; genus Ceratopteris; species Ceratopteris richardii. The sequence continues at coordinate 81,099,119 of CM035437.1, forward strand.
GATGGAAAGATTTCTGAGGGGTATATATTACGTGGCTAGAGGGTTGGGCTATAATACATTGTTTGGGTACCCAAATCTGCATGGGTGTGGGTCGATTGATAAGATACTTCTTGGCGATCCAAATCTGTCGAGTATTTGTACTTGTAGAAATAGATCGAGGGGACTTTGAATACTGACTCTGCTTCTTTTGAAACTTTGTCTTGTTCTTGTCTGCAGTGTTGCCAATAGGCTGTGGTTGTTGTCCTTTTGGCACCCATATTTGTCTCGTGCCACTTGTTCTATGATGTTGATACTGCTGCTTTCTCTGCCTTGTCTGGTGGTGTCGTCGGTCTGGGTTCCTCTGTTGTGGTTGACTCCTTCGTGGTTGGGTTTGAGAGGTCCATTAGACACTCTGCTTTGGAAAAGAAGGGAGATCCAACACTTGCGTGACCTGCCCATTAGGAAGTGATTCGTTCTTTATCTTTAATCTAGGCCAGTCCGCAGCAAGTTTGGAAGGATGAGCACCGCAGGGTGTTGTGCTCATTTGGTCGCTGATGCAACCCACCTGACCGCTGATTGTGTCCATCTGCCCTAGCGGTTGGGTAGCTGCCCCTTCTAGTTTGCAGGAAGCCCCAGGGAAGATCTCATGTCGTCTTTCTGATTGACAACTGTCTATAGCCAAGCCCGAGTGGGTTGGTGTAGACGTAACGTGACTGAGCTGACCAAAGATCTTCTGGTCTTCTATCGCATGTATTTCATAGGGTCTAGGGTTACAAACCTCAGTCGGAATGCCATTAGGGAAGTCAAGCAGTCTCACTCGCTTCTGTTCTAAGGTTCCAATCTGTAAGGAGCCTTGTCTAAGATTTAGGTCCACTGAGTGATCGTATAGCCAATCTTGGCCAAGGATTAGGGGTTCTATCAGGTTGTCATCATGGCACACTAGTAGCTTCGCTGTCATGGTCACATCCTCAATGAGGATAGGAAGGTCCACCTCGCCCATGCAAGGGGTTTCCATGCCTCCTAAGCCTATGAGGCATGCCTCAATTGGCCGCATTTCTATTCCTGAATCCTTATAGTGGGACCATCTAATCGCACTAGTCGCAGCACCTGAGTCAATTAAAGCCCTGAGCTCTTGGCAAGGGTTGTCGTGCTCTAGCCTAACTGTAACGAATGGTCTCCTGTCCACTATGCTAGGATGAGTGGTTGACTTTACTTGACACATGGCCATGGGATATCTGGGTGTAGTTTCCAGATGGTTATAATGTTCTCTCTCTAGTCCTTGTCTTCTTAACTTTATGCGCTTAATGCGTTCTATAGCTTCTGCCTGAGCTTCAGCTCGTATTCTATTTTCTTCCTCCTTATGCTTCTTTGCCAACGTGAGTCGTCTAAGCATATCCTCAGTAAGAGGTTCCTGATATAACTTGACTCTACAGCCACTAATATAATTAGGCATTATGTTTCCTTCTAAGGTGGCTAACTGTACTGCTCCACTTGTCGAGAGTCTGTTAATGATCATAGGTCCATAACCTCACTTTTCTAACTTCTGTGCGTGTTGTTTCAACGTATATACTAGAAATAAATCTCCTTCTTTTAGGCCTTTATCTTTCACATGTGCATCAAAGTATGCTTTCTGTCGCTTCTTCGCTGCATATATTCCTGCTGCTGCCTTTAGCCTGGTTTCTCCTAATTGTTCCAAGTCCATTATTCTCGCTGATAATTCATGGCCGGTCCACTGATGTTCTTGTGCAACCTTAAGGGTCGGTATCAAGAAGTCCAAAGGAAGCACAGCATTCTGACCAAAAACCATCTGAAAGGGAGTTGCATTGAGTACGGTCTTGTAGGCCACTCGATATGCCCAAACAGCATGATGTAACTGTTTGTCCCAATCTGAACGTTTGTTGTTCACGAGTTTTGTCAGTACGTTACAAAGGATCTTATTAGTGCTTTCAGCCTGACCATTGGCCTGAGGATGATATGGTACGGATTTCTTGTGAATCACCATAAAATCCTGTAACAAATATTCAATGACTTGGTTTAGAAAGTGAGTTCCTCGATCGCTCACTAACTCTATAGGCAATCCATATCTTGTAAAGACATTTTCAAATAAGAATTTTGCAGTTGTGTGTGCATCATTCTTTTTTGTGGCTTTTGCCTCTACCCATTTGGTAAGATAATCCGTCGCGACAATGATGTATTCAGCATGCGTACCTTTTGCAGGGGGGTTAATGGGTCCTACAAAGTCTATACCCCACTTAGAGAATGCACGTCCGCCCATCATGGGTTTCAATGGCATTTCATCTCTGCGAGTAGGAAACTGAGTTCTTTGGCACACATCACATCTCTTTACATAGGTATGAGCATCCATGTGAAGAGTGGGCCACCATAATCCTGCAAAGAGGATGGCTTTGATTATCCTATCGGGTCCAAAATGACCTCCTGCAACACCTTGGTGTGCAGTCTCTAGTATGCTCAGATAATCGCTTTCATGAACACATTGTCTTAGATATCCATCTCGTCCTCTTTTGTATAGATTATCGCCAATAAGTGAATAGTCTTGAGCTTCCTGCTCCAGACTGCATTGTCGAGCTAAGGTCATTCCTTGAGGGAATGTCTTCGTCCTCAAATATGTCACTAATGGTTCACTCCAGTCTGGTGTGAGAGACACGTGATATAATGTAGCATGCTCTACTGGTGGTCTTTCACAACAATCATGGCATTCTTTACACAACTTGTAGACATCTGCTTCCATTGAAGGCCAATATACTCTTAGTCTATGCAGAGTCTGTAATGTTCGATGTTTCGAATGATGTTGCTTTAATGCACCTACGTGTGCTAATTGCAACCAATTCGCGTGTTCTGATTCATCTACACAACAAGCAAGAATCTTTTGATTATCCTGTTTATATATGCTTCCTGCTATGATTTGATATCTCTGAGACTTGGTAATCTCTCCTTCTTTGATCTTTATCCTAGGATTCTTGGGTCCGTATGTCAGAATAGGGACTATTGGTTTAGCCCATTCTGGTGCTATCTCTAGGTTAAACAAGTATGCGTCTGGTAGATCATCCGCTATTCCTTGAGGAGCTTCTCCTGAGGTTAATCTCGAAAGGTGGTCAGTTCTAAGATGTGTCTTTCCTTTCCTGACTACTACTTCAAAATCGTACTCCATGAGTAATAGAAACCAACGTATTAGTCGTCCTGTGTTACATGGTTTGTTGACTAGGTACAATAGGGCTTGATGATCTGTAAAGAACTTGAATTTGTTGGCCAACAAGTAGTGCCTAAACTTCTTTACTGCGTAGATCATCCCTAATCCTTCTCGTTCCGTTGTGGTGTAATTTCTTTCTGCTGCGTTCAATTGTCTGCTTGCGTAAGCTATGGGGAGATCGATGTTACCTTCATTCATGGGTTGTGCTAGCACACATCCTATGGCGTAATTGGATGCATCCACATGTACATGGAATGGCTTACTCCAATCTGGGGTAGTCAATATAGGTGCTGAGCACAAGCGTCATTTAAGTTCGTTGAATGAATTCTCACATTCTTCTGTCCATTCAAAATTGGTTAAAAGAGAGTACAATGGCTTGGCTATGATTGCATGCATGTGTATGAATCTCCTATAATAACCGCAATGGCCCATAAATGCTTGTACCTCTTTGATGTTCATCGGCCTAGGTAGATCTGCAATTACTTTTACCTTTTCTTCATCCGTAGAGATTCCATTTTTTGACACAATGTGTCCTAGAATTTTGCCTTGTCTGACCATGAAAACGCACTTTTCTGGGTTCAAACAAACCTGATATTCTCGACATCTGTCAAATATTTGCCTTAACTCTGGGATATGCGTCTGCCTGATATTAGAATGAGCACATATGCCATTGACATATACTTCCAAACTCTTGTGTAAGAATTCCTTAAAAACATGACACATGAGTCGCTGGAAAGTGGCGGGTGCATTTGTGAGCCCAAAAGGCATTACACGAAATGCAAATATGCCCCATTCAGTGGCAAAACCCGTCTTGTGTTGATCTTCTGGAGCAATGGCTACTTGATTATAGCCTGAGAAACCATCAAGGAAGCTGTAAACTTCCCTGCCCGCAACTCTTTCCAATAGATGTTCTGTGATAGGAAGAGAATAACTATCTCTAATCGTGGCGGCATTAACTTTTTTAAGGTTAATACACACACGCAATTTTCCATTCTTCTTGGGCACAACCACAATGGGAGATACCCATTCGGTATGCTCAATCTCATAGATGAATCCTGCTTCTATCAGCCGATCTATCTCCTCTTTAATCTTCGCAGCGTAGTTATCATTGTACGTGTAAGGTTTCTGTTTCGTAGGTTTTGCATCTGGAGTCATAGGGATTCTATGAGAACATATATCTAGATCTACTCCTTTCAAATCTTGGTAACTCCAAGCGAACACATCTCTATATTCGCGCAATAGGGCAACTAGCTCTTCTTCTTCTTCCTTCGTCAAATCATGCCCTATGTATGTACACTTTTCTTCTTCTCCTTCTATAGCAACTATTATTTTCTTGGTTTTCTCTTGGTTATCATATACTTGTCCGTCATTCGCCTTCCTATTAGGCATTCATACCATGATTCTTCTATCTTCGATTTCATATTTCTTGAAGTTCTCGGGTACCTCAAACAAAGATTCTTCTTTTTCTGACATGGTTTCTTTCTTCTTTCTTTTCTTGCCTTCACTTTTGCTAGTCAATTGAGTGGCTATTCTCACGTCATTCATAACTTCCTCGTGTCTCTGAGGGTGAGTCTCTACTTCGTAGAAATATTCTTCCTCTGATGCAAAGGGTGGGTCCATGATAATTGATTCTAAATCGAAATCGCTTGCATCCTCAAATGCATCAGTGTTAGGTTCACATTCTTCTAAAATTGCATCGCACATGATTGGCTCTATCGTAAAAAACTGAAATGTCATAGCCATCCTCGTCACAGTGGGGTGTCCATTGTTCTTCATTGATGGCTACATCCATGGTTGCTAGGATTTCTGCCCAACCATGGGGTTCAAACTCTTCGTCAAAGAATACTACAGGTGCGTAGGCTGGATCTTGAAGGGTTCGTGGATGTTGTTCTGCACCTAAGGTCCTTGCTTCTAATCTTTCTTCCTCTTGTTTTGCAACTTTACACATCCATAAATGAGTGTCCTCGTGCAACCAAGAAGGATCTGACTCCAAAGAGTGCACGGATTCCGTCTCTACTTGTGTCTTATGGATGGTATTCCATTGTATTGGGGGTACGTCTCTATGTGAATAGTCTTTAAGATTGACTTTGGTAGTCACTCCTAAATGTTGCAAGTACAAAGAATTAGTTCCCCAATCTTGTACAATTTGCAACTGACGCATGAATGGTCGTCCCAATATCATCTCATAAGCATGATTCTTTGCAAAGTCACAAATGGCAAAGGTATGCTCAAACTCTACACCACAAGTGGTGAGAGATATTCCTTCTAGTAAGCCTAATGGTTTTTCTATGTGTCCGTCAGCCATTTGTAGCTTCATCCTGGTAGGTCTGAGTGCTGGCTTACCCCAACGCTTCCATAAAGCAGTGGTAGCGATGGCTACTCCGGCTCCTGAATCTAAGATGGCTTTTGTGGTGTAGCCCTGATGGGTTATTGGAAGATAAGTGTTACCTTCCTCTCCTTCGCTTACATCTCCGATCTTTTCTATTGGTATCTCCGGTACCTTATTATGTGATCGTATTTGTGAGGGAGTAGTAGCAAGCTCCGGGAATTGATTTGCTACATGCTTCCACAATTCTGGTTTTACCTTTAATAACTCCTCCAGAGTGAGATTACACTGTACCTTAGTGTTCTTGATCACTTCCGTGTTTCTAGGGATTACTGATTCTTCATTCCTCACTATTATCGTGGGTGCTCTCATATTAATAGACTTTGCTTCCCAAGGTCCTATAAACTGAGGCAATTCTTGTAAAGAATTAGATTCAAATCCTGTGTGTTCACTCAGTGGTTCCTCCTCTACATCATCATATATAGAGGGAATGTCTTGGGGAAATTGCTCCTGCAAGTCATCTATTTCTTGAATAGGAGGATGGGTTCTTTGTTCCTTTCTCCATTTCTCTTCTTGTATTTCTCTCAAAAATTCATGTGAGTACCTATGTATGGAAGACAGATTGTCTTGACTTTCCGTGTTGGGTACTTGAGACAGGGATGGTGCATTCCTTTCCTGTGTCTCTGGGACAATAGGGTTCCTATGCTGATCCTTTTTCTCTTTGCTTTCAATCAAATATTCTAGCCTCTCCATTAGTCCTTGAAAGTGTAACTCCGGTTTTGCCATGTTAGTCCAATTAATATATCTAGAGGCTTCGAACAAAGCTTGTGCTAATTCTACCATCTTCATGCAAAGTTTAGTTCTCTCAATTTCTAGATCAGCTCGAGGGTAGTTTTTACTCATTTTAGCAACTTGAGGTCCTTCTTTTAATCTAGCCTGATATGCACGAAACATCATGTCTAGATTTTCTGGTATGGGTTCCGCTAAAACTGATCTTGATTTCTGAGCTGGATTCTCTTGATTCAATTCCTGTGAAGTCAGTTCTAGAATTTTGGCTCTAGATTCTTTTAAACTTCCTTCCAACTCAGTTATCTTTTTACTCCACTTTCTCTTTATTCTTGCTCTAGAATATTTCCAAGATTTTGTTTTTTTACTGTTAGATTCTGCAACTTCACTACTTCCGGCTACTTTCTCTTGATTAAGCTGTTGGTTCTGTAAGAGCACCTGGGCTCTTGTTATAGCTTGGATAGGCACGTATGTAGGGTTGGATCCATCTGCGTTGTTTACAATACCTATCACGTTGATCGGTGTCACATTCGAAGCATTAACTAGGTTCTTAGGACAATCTTTGATTATGTGCTCTTTGCCACAATCGGCGCAAAAGCCTTGTATGTTATAGTACTGTGATTGTCCTGATATCGGGGGATGTGGACAATCCTTTATGAAATGGTCTCCTTGGCACCTAAAGCATGGTCCTCTAGGGCCCTGTGGTCTTTGTTGTCTCAATTGGGGCCGTGGATTTGGGTTGGTGTACATCACATTAGCATAGTCTGGCTCCCAACTAGGTTCCACTGGTGGACTATCATAATGATATGTCTCCACATGTTCTGGTGACTCCGTGTAATAAGCGGGTGGACTATCTACATGCGTAGAGTCAAAACTGTTTGAGTTTGGGTCACTCTCTGTGATCAAAGGTGAAGAAGGCACTAAAGCTCTACTTAGGTTCTCTTCTGCAGCAGCGTATTTGACTGAGATGACATTCGCTGGTGGGGGTGGCTACTGAGCTAAGATAGGTTGAGGTCTCTGTTGAGCCTGGTATGGGTAGTTCTGAGGAGGCCTATAGTAATAAGGCTGAGCATTGAAATGGCCTTGATACCTACCTGGTTGCTGGTATGCTTGCGGGTAGTTCTGTCTCACGGTTTGTTTGTTGTATGGGCAATCCTGAGCCGCATGATTCGTGTATCTTCTCTCAATTGTACAGTATTGGCCACTAGGGTTGGCTTGTGGTTGTGGTGCATTGGGACACACATTTGCCATGTGATCACCACCACAGGTGTGACAATGCTTATTTGTTAGCACCCTAGGTTTACTAGAAACTCCTAGTTTCTGGGCCACTTTTTCTGCTAGGTCTTCTATCGAGTTGGACAATTTTGTGGATGCTAGAGATGAACAGTCTGAGTCCTTGTAGACTTTTGAGAGTTCCAACTCATCTCCTAAGTTGTCCTCAATGTCTATACAAATTCTTACACATTGCTCTAGCGTTCTGGGTTCTTTTAGGTACACATAGGAGCGTAGTTTAGAGCTCAACAAGCCATCTAGGAACAATGACACTTGCTTGGCTTGTGAGGGTAGCTCTTGCATTGGACATCGTTCAACATATTGTCTGAACCTACGTCTTGCGAGTCTGACTGTTTCCTGAGGGGTCTGTTTGAAGCTATGAATCAACGAAGACGTGTCATGTCTAATCCCACTTTTAGAGAATTCAGTGATGAATGACTCTAAAAAGTGATGGATGTCCCTAAATTGCCTTTGTTGCAATGGTTGGAACCAAGTTAAAGCGGTATTTTTTAACGTTAGTCCAAATGCGTTGTATTGCGTGAACATGTCTTCGACTTGTTCTGCTCTTAGTACTTGCTTGAATTCTGCGACATGGTCATAGGGATCTCTTGTCCCATCAAAGTAATTTTTCATGGATTTCACTAACTGAGTGGGTCTCAGTATTCTTGCGTGTTCACGTGGTCTAGGTAGAGGAAAATCATCTCTACCACCTGGTATTCCATGATCTCTTTGTCTATCCGCTCTATTAGTGTCCGTGGTTGTTCTATCTCTCCCTATGGGATGAGTGAAGCTTACTTCGGGTCTTTCTTTATTCTTTTCTCTTTGATTTCCATGGGTTGAGGATGTTCCTGCCCCTTGTTGACTTGTATTCATGTTCGTTCTAGCTGGAGGGAATACCAATTCACCTCTCCATGTGTATGTGTTTTTAGCGTGGTCAGGCACCACAAAGACTCTTTCTGAAGTCTCATCCAGGTATACAACCTTTCCAGGTGTATCCGGGTCCTTGAACTCGTATATCGTGATGATTCCTACCTCACTAAGTAGTTCTGTCTTGTATCTCCAAAAGGCTTCATCAGTTTCTTTATTTACAAACAACTCTATGCTTCTGTTGTCCTGAGGGATCCATTCGGGTATTAGTACTCGTGTCAGTACAGATTTCCCTCTAGGTGTTCTAGGCTCTTCTAATGGTTCTTTTCCTTGAGATTTAGTTTCCGTCTCTAGCTGAATCACGCCAAACTCATTCGTATTGTTTGGTTGCGTACTTAAGATGTACATCGTTCCTTCCTTGTCTATGTACGCGTCTCTCTCAAATTTCACCACTGGATGTTCCAATCCAATGGGTTGATCGGGGTTGTGCATTTGCACCACTTGCCTTCGCAATCCATCCTCGTAGATGCGAGCACCTAATCGGTTAGTTCGGAGAAACTCTAGTTGAGTCCTATAGGGTCCTTCAGGTCTCTCTAAATGCGCTACATTTGACCCTACTTCTGGTCTTTCTGTGCTAAATGCCATTTCTGATTCGCTGGTATCTGAGCTCTCGTAGGGATAACTAGTGTTCAACTGTTGAGCCCACGATCGTGCAGTAGTTCTTACACTTGCCTCTGATGATCTAAGGCTTCGCCGGTCTGACTTGCCTATATGTTTGCCCGATCTAAGGTTCATTAATTTTCTTCCTTGCACACTCAGTACACGCTCAGATCGTCAATGATTCTATGTTATTACTTTCTTGATTCTTTTTAGGTTTCTTTAGATTCTTGTCTTAATGTATGCGTCAGGAATTTGACTTTCCGTGGTACTTTGAGTTCTCGTTCCGTCAGACTTATGTTCTTTCCTTTAGGTTTTCGTGTCACACACCTTTACTTTAGTCTTGAACTTGATAAATTTAATTCTCTTGAACTTGCGGCGTTCCTATCGTCTTTAATCCACAATACTACCGTTTATCCTAAGCTAAGAATTGACTGAGGGGGTTGAGTAATCTTCCAACCTCGAGTCAGCTTTTCTGGTTGCTCTGATGCCCAAGAAGCCGTGCTTCCCAAGCTTTATGCCCCTTCTGCCTTGTTTTGGTTGCCTTTGATTGCCCTTGCTAGACCTGGAAAAATTCAATATTAGACCAATTCACAGTTGGATGATCAAGCACTTGAGTATATACACCTCTTAAGTCCCTTCCCTTTTGCCCAACTTTTCAATGCTTGCCCCCTGGCTTTCTAGTCCCAAACTAGGTCAACCTCAAAATAGCTTATCTAAAAATAGATGTATCCTTTAATGAGCTATTAAGCTCAAAAAATGGACTTCGGATGAAAAAGTTATGACCGTTCAGGCCCTGGGGGGTAAAAACTGACAAACAGGTTTTTCTCCAAATATGAGCTAAGGGGTCTCCTATGAGTCTAATCACCCAAAAATTTACCAAAAATAGCCTCAAAATTGGCCAAAAAATGAAACCCTAAAATTTGCGATGGGGGTGCACAATCGCAATGGTCTGAGATGATCGCGATGGTCTGGGACCATCGCGATGGCATGAAGGTGAGCCGTCGCGATGGTCTAGACGTGAATGATCACGATGGCGTGAGTGTGAACCGTCACGATGGCGTGAATGTGAACCGTCGTGATGGCTCGATCAGGCGGACAATCGCGATGGCGTGAAGGTGAACCATCGCGATGGCGTGAATGTGAACCGTCGCGATGGCTCGATCAGGCGGACAATCGCGATGGCATCAGTCAACGGTCAACGTGAACAATCGCGATGGTCCAAAGTGAACCGTCGCGATGGTCACAGATGCGATGGCTTGAGCCAATCGCGATGGTCTGGGCGCGATGGCTTGAGCCAATCGCGATGGTCCAATTTTTTGAGGTGTCGCGATGGTCTGAGGGTATCGTGGCGATGGTCCAACTTGCCACGTGGCACCGTCGGCGCGATGGCGTGAGCCAATCGCGATGGCGTGGGTCAACCGAACAGTCGTGATGGTCCGCGAACCATCGCGATGGTCCAAATGAACCGTCGCGATGGTGTGAGACCGTCACGATGGTTCGGCCGAGCCGTCGCGATGGCGTGAGCCTATCGCGATGGTGTGACACAATCGCGATGGTCTGAGACCGTCGCGATGGTCCACCAAAGTATGATTTTTTGCAATGCAAGTATGGATTCCTAGAGGCGCAAGTGTGCTCTACACGCTGGTGTGGTCGCCTTCTTCAAATTCCGAACTTTGCAGACCATCGCGATGGTCTGACACAGTCGGAAATTTTTGACAGAAACTGAAAATTTTACCTTTTCCAAGCTTTCCTGATGCACTGGAGCTCTGTACCTGCAAGAAAACTCAAGAAAACAAAAGCACATGCAAGCACAAAAGCTCTCTCTCACTCTCTCGCATGCACAAATGAGGGGAAATGAGGAGAATGGGTGGATATGGTGAATTTTCTGATTTTTTTGGAGATGAAGATGATGATGCGGTGATGAAGATGGAGTGTGGGGGAGGTGAAAAACACTAAAAACTAAGTAAAAACAACGACAAAAACTGAAATTTTTTACCTTCCAACGCCACTTCTTGTTATACTCTTACCATCACACATTCGTCCTAGACTCGATCCCCCGCAACGGCGCCAAATTTGGTGTTGCTCTAGCACAATGGTGAGAACCACGTTAAGAAGCTCCACCTCCTTAATGTCAATCCGCGGAAGAGATAGGAGTGATATGAAGATCGTGAATGTGAGATGAAGTGAGAGTGAAGGTGAGAAGCATAGAAATGCACACACACATACACACACTACGAAGAGACAAGCAAGACACAATGGAAGGCGAGAAATCAACTCTATTACTCAAGAACACTATTCCAAGCTCAAAAGAACTCTAACCTCAAACAAGCTAACCCCAAAAATGAGCTCTCTAGCTCTTTTTATAGTTTCTAGACTAGTTTTGACCGGTTTCACATCTAGTGACCGGCATAGTTAAAAATTAGGTCCTAGATGCTATTTGGAGGGGTAAACGGTGTCTAAAAATAACGAAAATTGATACGCTTGTTCTACCTAAGCTCCTCAAGCTCGAGGACTCCTCGGCTTGCACAAAATGGAGCTAGAAATTAAGAGAAGGGTTTTTTCTATGTTACATATGTTACATTAGTGATGAAAATCACTGTTGGAGGTCTTTGAAAAGTATTTCTAAAACATGATTCTTTGAAAAAAGATTCGACTGGCTCCTTGCTCCGTTGTTACATGCTTCCGCGTCGTCTGTGCCTCTGGCTGCTTCCAACAAGCTCTCTCTATTGATGATGTTTAGAAGTGAAGTAAGAACTGCGTAATATCCCTAAGTACAAATTACCACCATATATGAGTGAATCATGTATGTGGTAACATGGGCAAAAAACCTCTTGCGAGCACTAGATTAAAAAGTTCCCATGTATTGGGAAAAGGTTCACATCAAAGTTACTCGAGAATCACATAAGTGTAACAGTAACTCTTCTATATTAATGCTCAATTTTTTGTTATCAAAAAAAAAAGTGTGGTAGCTCACCCCCTCGGAACAAAACACGCACCCTTGAAACATATGAGATTGATGGTTGTAAAGGTTTTCTCTTTAAATCCAATGATCATAATAATTTAGCATTTGATTTTGAGTGGAACAAGTGTTAGTCAAGAGGGTGGAAGCATGAGTTTGGAAGGAAATACTATCTATGTACCACCAGAATAGTTTGAATGCACCAAATCTTAAAGTAGTTAACATGTAAATAGCTAACAGTTGAACGATATAGCTAATATTTGGATCAACATAGCTAACAATCTTTTTAAAATCAAAGTATTTAATATAAGTCTATAAGAATGATTGTACACAATGTTTTGTTATTTGCATACTCAATGTTTTCATCTATGATCTCGAGTATGTTCTCGATGTATATCATGATATATAGCTAAGCTCTCTTCATCAAGAGGAATATCTCTAGAAATAATATCTACATACTCGACGATTTGGGGCTATCAACCATTTCCAAAGTTGACCACAAAGAGTTCTTGACAAATGGTTACATCTTTCACTGATTGTCAACTTTGGTAGTATGAGACAACATCTTCTAATGTTGTAAATTAACCTATAAGCAGCAATATCAATTATTAATGTATTCTCAAGCCGGTACTCCACATTCCTATCCCAGAAATGAGCCAATCTCTTGAAATGGATTGAAAAATTCCACAAACACTAATCCCTCACTCAAATACCCATATATTTCTTCCTAAAATCTAGAGAGATTATATCAATATATTTTTTGACCTCGTCTAGAACATAGGCACTCCAAATCTAGACATTGAAATGTTTAATTCATCATCGTAGAAAAGGCTTATTGTCAAGAAAATCTTGGTTACTTCGGATGTTCATAAATACATCAACTTCTAGTATGAGAGCCCTAGCCTATAAATCCTTGTAAACAAGTTTCAATTCTTGTATCTCCTTCTCTATTAGGCCATGTTGAATCTTTGGGGGGTCCCCTTTCTATCTCAATAAATTTAGGTTCCATTACCACATGATCCAGCCTCTTTCATTTTTTTGACCTGCTTGGTATCTATTTAGGCTCTTGATTCCCTTATGGTGTAAGCACTAGTACATGATTAGTTTGAGTTGAAATTGATACTTTTTGCTCAACTTCTATTGCAATAGGATCAGTTTGAGTTGAAATAGGACATGTTCGAGTTGAAATAGGATTAGTTTGAGTTGAAACTAATACTTTCTTTAGTTTTTTATCTTCTTGGGCATCTTTGTGCTCAACTTTTGTTGTAGTTTGGATTACAACAGTTTTGCTTCAAGGAGGTTTCATTTGCAGCATTCGTTTGAAGAACATCTTTATTTGGACTTTGATTAGGACCAAAAATTGGAATTTGTAGATGATCTTTGTTTGGAGAAACAATAGGATCATTAGTTGGCAGACGAACTTGCTTTCAAAGATCAGTATTTGAAGGAAGAACTTGATTTGGATGAGAATTTGGATTAGACCATGGAGGAAGATCCTATTGGGGGATGCCATCTGGGTTAAATCCAAAGCCTAGAATAGATTCAAACTGACAAGTGATAGACATGTGGCAAGAAAGAGGATCCTCTTTATCAACTACAAACTTGTGACTAGCTAGATGAATATCTGAGCTGCTAACTGGATAAAGAACATTCCCCATCATTCGATCTAGACCACTATCAAAGTCAATGAGTGTGGACTATGCATCATGCATGTGATCAACTATACAAGGATCAACATTGATATCCATTTTCGACTAGGTTTGGGGGAAGGATGTATTGATATATTTAGGTAGTGATGTGTGTGAACACTCTAGGACCATCGAGGCACTTTTTTCCCTCTGTAGGAGGTTTTTCCCCCGGCTTGTATATATGCCTATAGCCCTAACAGGTTACTTATCTTTGTACATTATGGTGGTAATATGTTCAGTATTGTGTGTTATGCTCCAAGCTTCTTCTTCTTCCTTGTGTTGTTTGTGTGCTTTCGCAGACGTCTAACTCCAACAATTGGTATCAGAGCAGGTCGCTACTTCATCTAGGGCGTCGTCGACACCCCTCCAGTCACAATATCAGAATCACACGAAATTTGGTGAGCATACTCAGGGTGATTAGAAGATCAAAACGGCTTCACTTTGTGGTGCCAAAATTGCAATCTGAGCTCATTTTGGCCTCCACAGGGTATTTTGTCTTTTTCTGCCAAAGATATATACAGGTTTTGGTTTTCCAGTATAAGCCTCTCAAAGTCTATTACAGGTCTAGCACAACATGTCCGGGTAGTTCTGTTCAACTTTTTCAGGTACAGTCATTTTTCTGCATCTCGTTATTTTAGTCAATGGCCAGGCTGAATGTAGTGATGTATTTCGTATGTTGGCTATTGAGGATAAGTTGGATGGTACCAACTACCCATTGTGGGCTTATATGATGCGACATGTATTGATTGCAAAAGGACTGTGGAACATTATGCAGGGTGTTGAAAAACATCCTATTACACGTGCAAATATAGGTATTCAAGCTAATGTAGATGGCGTTGAAGATGCTGATATTCTTCAGATTCCTGTTTGTGTTGTGATTTTTGTTGCACCTACTGTAGAGAAAATTTTTTGGGATGGCAGAGATGCTCAGGCACATGCATTGATAGCCTTGTCTGTCAAACGTGCCATTATTCCTCACATTCGCTCTTGCAAAACAGCTAAGGATGCCTAGGATACACTTACCACATTGTACCAAGCTAGGAATGAGGCTCATGTTGCTTACCTCAAAAATCAGTTGGAGAGTGAGCATATGAATGAAGGTGATTCTATGGAAATTTTTTTGACAGATCAAGAATTTGAAAGAGCACTTGATTTCTGCTCATGAATTTATACCAGATAGCTCACTTGTGTAGATCCTTCTGAATGGTCATCTTGAATCATATCAAAGTTTTGCTTCTACTCTTCGTTTGATGATGAAAGGCAATCCAAATGCCCTATCATTGGAAGAGTTAGATTCTATTCTATTGCAGGAAGATCAGTCTAGGCAGAATAGGTCCATTATGCATGTTGTAGATCAAGCTTTCCTAGCTAGTCAGAAGGGCAAAGGAAAATGGAGCTCTTCTACTAGTAAGCAGAAATTTGAAAATGCTACACATTCGAAGAAGGAAGACAAAGATGAGAAGAAATCACAAACGTAGAAATTGGTTTGCAAATATTGTAAAGCAAATGATCATGTCATTAAGAGTTGTCCAAAATTGGCTATTAAAGAGGCAAAGAAGAAAGAGGCCGGAATGGTTGTTGCAGAGGCCTCTACACCAAAAACAGAGCCTGCTAATCTTGTGCAGAATGAAGAATGGGCATTTACTACTGTTTGCAATTTTGACCCATCTTCTCATGAGCAATGTATGTCTATAGTAGACTCACATGTTTGGTATTTTGATAGTGGGGCAACCAAACATATTACCTCGCAGCGCAATTTCTTCACTTCACTTGAGCCTGCCCCTATAGGGAATACTGTCACATATGCTAACAACTCCTCTTATCCTGTCATGGGATTTGGTAATATCATTCTCACTACTGTTGATGGTAGTTCTTTTACCTTGTCAGGTGCTTTATTTGTGCCAGGGATCAAGAAAAATCTGTTATCAGTTTTAGCATTAGCCAAGATTGGCTTGGTTGTTAAATTTGTTGATGATAGATGTACAGTTCATGATCTGTCAAATGGCAACATGATTATTGCTTCTGGCATTTTATGTCATGGGTTGTATAAGCTCATAGACTATGAAAAATCTGTGAATGATTCATCATGTGCAGTACAAGATTCTTAGGCTATGTCAGATGCAAAGTTTTGGCATGCATGCTTTGGTCATCTGAATTTTTCTAATTTGCTAGGCCTGCAGAAATCTGAAATGGCTTCCTCTTTGCCCAAAATTGAGGCACCCGAAAAACATGTTTGTGAAGGCTATATTTTGGGCAAAATGCAACGTTCCTCCTTTCCAAAAGATGGTTGAGTTCGGGCTACTCAGAAATTGCAGCTTGTACATAGTGATGTCTGTGGTCCTATATAGACACCTTCTTTTGGAAATTATCTTTACTTCGTGACTTTCATTGATGATTTTTCCAGGCATGCATTGGTATATCCACTCAAAACAAAGTCCAAAGTGTTTATGTGCTTCAAATAGTTTTTGGTTTTAGCTGACAATCTCTCAGACAATAAAATGGGCACCCTCTGTTCTAATCGAGGGGGGGAATATAATGTCTTTTGACTTTAATGCATTTCTGGCCAAATGTGGGATAAAACATCAATGTACAGTGCCGTATACACCTCAACAAAATGGAGTTGTTGAACGGAAGAACAGGTCACTCGTGGAAATGGCAAGGTGTATGGTCAAGAGTCAGGCTTTACCACATAGTTTTTGTCTTCAGGCTGCCATGTGCACAACATATGTACTTAACATGTCTCCAACTAAAGTGTTGCAGTCTATCACTCCATATGAGGCTTGGCATGGTCGCAAACCATCTGTTGCTCATCTTTGTGTTTTTGGTTGTCTGGCATATGCATTAGTGCCTAAACAACATCACAAGAAATTGGATGATAAAGCAATAAAATGTATTTTTGTTGGGTACAGTTCTGAAAGCAAAGGCTATAGTCTGTATCATCCACAGACTAAATGCATTTTGGGAAGCTCTGATGTTGTTTTTGTGAAATATGCTATTCAAACTTTACTTTCATGTACAAAGGAGACATCTATCAACTCCAAAGACATGTATGATACTTTGCTGCCTCTTTTTATAGGTGGACAGTCTAGTGTTGGTCCTAATGAGGCAACTTCTTAGCCCTTGTAGGTTTCATGTGATGATGCGGATCATTCTATTTGTGATGTAGATTTACATGATGCACTTGCTAATGAGAGAGCTCATATTGAGGAGGCAAAAACTATGCCAAAACGGCTGGTGCAAACTTTGCATGATAGCAAATTAGATGCACCTCTGTCATATCGCACTCCTTCAGGCTCTCATAGTGCCTCTTTTGCATGAGAATTCTATGCTATGGCTGCATCTAGTCTCTATGATGAGACTGAACCTATTTCGTTTCATGAAGCACAAAATTCTGGACATTGGA
Organism: Ceratopteris richardii; assembly: GCA_020310875.1. NCBI lineage: Eukaryota > Viridiplantae > Streptophyta > Polypodiopsida > Polypodiales > Pteridaceae > Ceratopteris > Ceratopteris richardii. The sequence continues at coordinate 81,116,267 of CM035437.1, forward strand.
TGGCTGCAATGCAATCTGAATATGATGCTATCATGAAAAATGGTACCTGGTCTTTATGTGACACCTCCTAGCAGGAAGGCCATTGGTACTAAGTGGGTATACAAGCTAAAGCGTAAACCTGATGGAACAATTGACAGGAATAAGGCTGGGCTTGTTGCAAAGGGTTATGTGCAGGAAAGAGGCATTGATTTTGATGAAACCTTTGCACCTACTTGTCGAATGACTACTGTTCATAGCATATGTGCACTTGCAGCTCATCATGATTGGAATGTACATCAGTTGCACATTAACACAACATTTTTGAATGGTGACTTGCATAAAGAAGTGTATGTTTTTCAACCCCGTGGCTTTCTACAAAAAGGGCATGAAAACTAGATGTACAGGTTAAAGAAGGCATTATATGGTTTAAAGCAAGCACCACGTGCTTGGTATGAAAAGATACATGCCTATCTGCTTGCACATGGTTTTGAGAACAGTTCAATTGAAAGCACCTTATATGTTAAGC